>JAVJIF010014492.1:0-82488 GCA_038442645.1 Agave tequilana | reverse complement strand
ATAATTCTATGTACTATATTGAGACCTTGACAGTAGACACAATAAAAATGAGAACCTGGTTCAAAGTATCTTTTGTATGCCAAAAGAGTAGAATACCTAACGCTGCTGATATTTTCTAGTATTCATAAAATTCTAATAACTAATCTAATTTATGCAACATGTTACTGAAGAATGAAGTGTGGCCATATACCTTCTGAATTTCCATTTGCTGCTGCAGGGACTTCGACTGGTGGTAGTGCCTCCTGCTTCCACCCCTTTAGAGCATCAAATGCACTGAAATGTATTCTAACACCACTGTCCATGTAAAAGACAAAGGAGCTCTCTCCAAAAACCATCTCAGGCAAGTGTGATGTTCCAAGTTTTTCTTCCCATCTGAAGAAAAATGGAGAATTTAATTAGCCTAGTAACCACTAGAAATATAGATAGGTCATTCAATGTGAATGTTATCACTCTTGTCACATATCCCATCTGTGGTCTTTGATCTATGAATTATGAATATCACAAAATCACAAAACAATTGATGCATGGAAAGAAAAGGTATATAATTGAATATAATAAAAATCCAATATCTTAAGCTTTACTCCCATCATGGTTTGCCAGAAGATGATAAAAACCACACCATATTTCATGTCTACCACATCAGTGATGTAACACCCGGGTTATTAAATCCTAAATTATATATTAAAATTGGGTTAATAAGATTTTTCAGAAATTCTTATGATTATTAAATTAATTATTTCTGTGTGAAATGAATTTCGGTAGTTCATTAGGAGAAATCCGGAGCGGAATTGAAAATTTTATCAATCACCCGGATCAATTGATATGATAAATATTGATATCTATATATTGCTGCACATTGATATACGTGCGTATGTGTAACACTCGAATCTTCTAAATCTTTGTTTATTCTTTTTTGAATTTTGGATTTGTACCGATAACGAGAATCGGTAATCAGTATATTACTGGATATTCTTTCAAAATTATTATTTAATTGTTTTGAGTAGCGGAGTATGAAAAATGTGATTGTAATTATTTCATGAAATACTTGAATACATACCAGTATTGGTATTTAAATTCTAATTGAATTTATATTTTATTTAATTGGAGAGAGATGAAGAAAGAAAAAGGAAAAAGGAAGAAAAAAAATAAAAATGAGATAGGATGCATTTATGAGGTGTGGGGGGTAGGTGAGAGAATGGTGTGAGAATTTAAATAGAGGAGAGAAGGATCTCTCTCTCCCTCTCTTTTTCTCTTTCCCCTCTTGCTCTACCTCTCTCTTTCTTGGGTCGGCTGGCGACAGGGGTGGCCAGTGTCGGCGGAGGGCACGATGGTCGGGGTGCGACGGCTCCGAGTAGGCGGTGTCGGTGGTCGCGAGGCGACAGGGGCCGCGTGACCGGACGGCGCGTCAGCGATGAGTAGCAGCGCGCGGGCTACTACTGTTCATGGGTCAAAAACCCATATCGAGTATTAGGTTAAAAAACAAACCCTGATTAATTAATTAATTACTTTTGGGCCCCTGAAAATTACCAATAACCCCCTGAATATTTTCAGTTATTATGTATTTAACCTCGTTTCATACCTCGTAGGTATTTGAGCGATATTTTGACTATCCGGATTCCCATTTGTATGATTCTGGAGTCGTTAAATTCGTGAGGACGAGAGCTGCATGTCTACAGTATTGTTACGCAGTATCGGGTGTTCAGAGAATCAACAAGACCAAGAGGTGGGTAAAGTCTATCTCTGATTTTAATTAAAAGTTATGATCCGTGTATTAATTAATATTATAATGATGATTATAATCAAGAAAAGATTGATAGTAGATACATGTAATTTCAGAACTGTTGTGCGAGTTAGTTACTGTGATTAACAAGTAGGTAATAGTTGATTGACACCGGATATACCCGATGATAAACTAATCAGTGACGAAAGAGAAACTGATAAAGTTCATAGGTATTAACTAATTAATGAAATATAAATGAAAGGTAGCTAAGATACAAGATTACTTGTGGTACTAATAGTTATGAAATCAAAAACTGTGAAACTGGTAATGTTGAGACCGATAGTAAATTCGGAGATAACTGATTTTTATTAATGAGTTCGTTAATATGTATATCAATCCGGTTATAATAACTAATAATTACGATATGAAGAAAGTAAAGTCTCCAATTGTAAATCAACTTCTATTTAATATATTGTGCAGACATGTTAATATGTGTGGACAATTGAATTGTTTACCATGATGGTAATGATGAATAACTCTTGTATGAAAGGTAATGAACAAATTGGCCAGATACCGGAAGTGATTAATTAATATCTAAATTGAACCGATGATAATGAGTGACATAATAATTGATAATTCTGATTATAAATGTGAAAATTCCTACGTGATAATAGATTGAATCATGATTAATAGTGTTAACTTAAAATATGAAATATATATATATATACATGTAACATGATATTGTGTAACAACGTGAACACTTAAGGCATCAGAGGTTCTCGGATGACTTATAGATTTGTATATCTGTTAATTGTTAATCAGTAGTAACTGAAAGCAATCGGATGGATAAATAACCGAAATTTATTAAACATGATGAGGTGTGAGAATATACCATTGGATCAGAACTTGTAAGTAGATATTGTACTATTTAGTGATTAATGGCTATTAATGGAGAAACTATCGATTAAGATCAAGTTTGATAAAAATCAGTTAGTGTGTGACCGATAACGATGTATAAGTAACAAAGTGAGTAATGAATTAGTGAAAACCAGTCAGAGTTGATACCGAGTAAACTTGATAATTTAATATTAAGTATATTGATCAGAGATGGATAACTCGATGACAAGAAATAAATATCAAAAGGTGTGAATAAGAAATTGGTTAAACCAATAATATGCTAATCAAGCCTAAAGAACTATAGTGATGGTTATTTAATTACGATTTAAAGTATTTGGGGGAAAACTCAATGGATGAATCACAAATGTTGGTTGAATAGTCAGTTGATGTGTTAGTTAACTCTTGCTGATAAACAACAATAACAACTACTACGAAGCCATTTGTCCCAAGTATTTGGGGTAGGCTACATGAACCAAAAGAGAATTACGCCGGATCGGGCACATGGATCAGCTTTCTTCACTCATTCCTATCGAACAATATGTCTTCACTAAGACCTTTAGCCTTTATATCTTATCGTATTACATCCATCCAAGTTTTCTTCGGTCTTCCCTGCACTCTTACTGATAAACGAATAAGAAAATTCTTTAAGATAGGGTTAGGTATGAGCTAAATCTACGACGAAGTAGCTCATGTGGGAATGTGATGATATATGAATATGAATTGACAGGCAACAGTAATTGCGAACAGTAATTAGTCAAATTTGTAGGAAATGTGAATCGTTATGAATACCAGATATACTTAATCAGTAATGAATAAATAATATAATTAAGAAGTTTGAATACTGGTACTATGGGTCGGAACTCAAATAGTAAGAAAGTAAGATTTCTGATTAAATCAAATTATAATTGATGTGTGTGGGGGGCATGATAAGTTGAATTTTTGATAGTATGAAAGAACTTAATTAATCTGATAGTATGGGTATCTCTCTGATACTAGTATAGTTCTTCGGAACTATAAGGATGAATTAAGCAGTAATTAAGTAACAATTGGATGGTATACTCGTTGATTAGTATATTTGTGCTTGTACAATTATGCATGTGCGGAATCAAAACATCAATAATTAATCTTCTGATTAAGTAAACCCTTATGGTCGTGTGATAATTTTATTATTCAGTGATAATATAATAATTCTGTCAAGAGTCGTGATATAAATAATACTGATAGAATTTACAGTGAAATTGTTGATGTGTATATTTAAAACCAGTTTAATAATTGGTTAAAGTACAATATGAGTTTCATCAGACACTATATTGATAAACAGAAAAGTGAATGATGAATAATGAGTGTTTTTGCTCATGGTTGATATGATCATTAATACATATGAATATGTGTGTATATGCACTGAAAATTTTATGAACTTGATTATGTGTGACATATTGATATGTAAGTGAATTGTGTGTGTATGGATAATGAATTGGAGGAGTTTTTGGCGGAGTTATTGGCAAACGTTTATATGTTGGTACCCATTCGTGGCGGAAGAAGAGTACTTGAATGATATTTTCTACTCATTCATGGCGGAAAAGAAGTACTCGAATGGTATTTTTTCCATTCGTGGCGGAAGGAGAGTGCTCAAATGAAAATCAGTTAAATTAAATTATATGTGGTTGTTTATAACATTTGGTATATGAATGTAGTTGTTGTGACATCCAGTACATGGATGCAGTTGTTTATGACATCCGGTATATGAATGTAGTTGTTTGTGGCATCTGATATATGGATATAGTTGTTTATGACATTCGGTATATGAATATAGTTGTTTATGACATTCGGTATATAAATATAGTTGTTTGTGACATTCGTCATATGGATGTAGTTGTTTTTGACATCCGATATATGGATGTGGTTGTTGTGTGTTCTCATCATGTAAGAATATACGATTATAAATTAGATACTACCGTGAGCAGTATGTGGTGTTCGTGTGTTTTGCATTTCATATGTATATAGGACGAACAATAATAAACTATAAACCAATATAAAAACAAACTGTATGCTCCGGGAGATGTGATTGTAACCGTGAGTCATAAGTAAAACATGAATGTGTTACGAACTGAAAATAAGTAGTACACTAATATCTATGTGATTGGTAAATCACCAGGTGAATATAAGAAATGGACAATCAGGTTAGATGTTGTGTAACACAAGTTAATATGTCAAAAATTAACACACGTGTGTCCAGAAGAGTGCGAAGAATAAGTATCGGCTAATAGAAAGAATCAGTGACCTATTAAAGTGCAGTACCCATCATATGTAGGAAGATAATTGAGTAAATCTGTTCAACTGCAACATACTTGATTTATAATGATATTAAAATGTAAGCTTTGATTTTGATGACTTTACTCACTGAGCTTGTAACTTACCCCATTATTATTAACCCTCTTTCATGTCAGACCAGGGGTAAGGGTTCAACTTGAGGCCTTATGATCGACGAAGAAGACACCAGACAGCACTTTGGTTGAGCACTTATGTTTTATCTTTTAGAATGTTTTCTTTTGTGTAAACATATGGTGATACTTGGAGTTATACGTATACATAGAAATATAGATAGCGTTGGTGGTATTAGTAGTGGATATCAATTTTGTATTTTTGTTGGTTTGAATTTTACATTAATAATGATCTTTTGGAAGTGATACAAGTTCTAAGTTTTATCAAGTTATAGATTAGAATGGCTTTTGAGCTGAATTGTGGACCGAAAGGAGTGCTTTCAAATTATTTTGGTTCATTGTTGATATTTGATATTATTGAGTTGTTAGGATTAAGTTTTAAAACTTGTTTAAGCGATGTCAAGCCGAAATATATTAAGTAGGTCGATGTTGGCTGCAATAATTAAGTTGTATTAGGGCAGACTTCATATTTCAGTAAAGATGCTCTCAAAATTTTGGTGATTATCAAATGACTAAGTGTAAAGATTAATAATTTTGGATTTGATTTTGGTAATTCGGTGATTAATAACTGAGACCGTTACAGTTAACATATTCATTTGCAAAGAGTTTCAGAATATACTTTATTAACATAATGGCCATCTACTAACGCGCAAATAACTCTTCCCAGACAACTTTCATGCAAAGAAAAAAATGTATACAAAACAAAAGGGGCGGTAAACATATAGTCAATCACGTCAATGAATTTTTAATGATTTTTATAACAAGATGCCACAAAATGAAATTGGCCCTCAACCTGTCATCAGTGAAAAAGTGAAGGAACCTATAATATCAATCAAAAGGGCCTTCTCGCAGTACCTGAACACTGAGTACTTAGTTTAAAAAGAAAGTTTACTAATTGCCATTGCTAATGCCACGTGTCGCCCTCTGGATGTGTGTTACTTTAGCAGAAAGCAAACTTTAGCACTAGATAACTTAGTTAGCGACATGGTTGAAAGCTCACCTAGTTTACATTCAGGCAATAAGGTAGCAATCACAAGTTTTTTTTCTTTTTAAGATTTAGTCCCAAAGGAAGAAAAGATAATGTCAAAGATAGGTGATGACTTTCATTACTAAGGTGCAAACTAGAAAACAAGCCAAGAAGACTGATCTGGTTACATTTTTTTCAAGGAAGGCTTGAAACATGTACAAGGCAGACCTACAAATATTAGCTGTGGGCCACCACAATCAATATGAAAATTGGTCTTTCTCATAAACTGCACCTTTTTCTGCTTTTTTGGGTTTTTTTTTTTTTTTTTTTTTTTTGGGGGGGGGGGGTTATTTCTATGAAAATCACTCCAACGTTTCTACAAAAGTGTAAGAAGAAAGATAGTTTACGTAAAAGAATTATATTTGATATTGACCCTACTTTCATGTTCTTTCTTCTCCAAGCTCACATATGACGTAAGACGGAAGGGAAAAAACTAAAGTTTTGGTGAGGTTGGGGAAAGAACAAATCTAAGGCTTATGAAAATTAGGGAAAACATAAAAATTTGAGCCTCACAACCAGGTGAATCGCTCACCACTTTACGCATCGCACACAAAGATTCCAAGAGAAACACAATTAAGATTTCAAATTTTAGTAACTCATTTATTGATCTCAAATACAATTCTATAAGAATTGTTATAAACAAAGGTCGCACGCACTACTCGTGCCTTCTTCTATTCATAAAAGAGCTCATGAAAGAAATAAAAACTAATAATAATACTAATAAAAGATTGCTCCTACTCCTAATAACAGATTAATCCTACTCCTAATCAAATTCAACTAAAACTTTCCGTCTCCTGCGCGAATAGATCTTCCAATAACTCAGTGGATCTTCAGTGACTAAAGTAACATTGGATCAAACGCTACTTCAAGCTAATTTAGTCAGTGACAATGGATTAAACGCTCCTTCAAATTCAAACTCAGGCTAAGTCAGTGGTATTGGTGAGAAGTTTGAAAAAAATTCAAGCTTTATATTTGATTCTGACATCGACTTTTGTTCTTCCTCTAAATGAACCTCTAGCCCTTGCTCAATATATGACTCTGAATCTAGCTCTGGATGTGACTTCTGCTCGGACATAGTTGGCTCCAGATCTGACTTTTGCTCTGACATAACTGGCTCCATATCTGACTGTTGTTCGGGCATAGCTGGCTTTGAATTTGACTGTCACTTGGGCATAACTGGCTCTAGATTTAACTGTCCCCGGCAATTTTCCCTAGACTGATGTATGTGTTCCCTAGTAACTGATCTCCATAATAAGTTGATTGAGTAGTTGTTTTTCCTTAAACTTATTTATGTCTTTTCAAGCGGCCTAACTCGGTAGCTTACTATCTATTATGTCGGAGGACCATCTCACACAATCCAACGCCTAGAAAACGGCTCAATCAACTGCGACTACTGAGAAACGCTCGAAAACCAAATCTAATGCTAACAGGTCTAGATGGCTACAAAGAGGTTAGGTCGGGTCTATAGTAACTTTGTATATCTGATTAAGATCCATTGTGTTGAAGCTTGCAGGTCGAACGGGTCTGCGCAGGATCCCGAATCAGATCTGGGTAGTGTTTGCACAATCTGAACTAGGTTGCACTAGCGTTTGCTAGGAGTCGTTGTCGAGGGAGTCGTAAAAATCACCAGAGTCAAAAATGAGTCGACAATGTCGAGGGGGGTCTAAGGTCGCCAATGATGCGAGATCTGGGGCAATGATGATGGGTTGAAGATGATAGAGGCGGCTGTGTGGCAACTGAAGGTCGACAAGATCGGGATCAGTTCTCAAGAACGCCGGTGAAGTCATAGTTAGGTCGGCGAAGGCCCAGCGACGGTCGAGGAGGGCGGTGAGGATGTTGAAGATGAGGATGGAGATGGTTGTCGATGGTGGCCACACCCGAGTGTGAATCAAACTCACTGAGACGGGCAAGTCGGCGACCTAGGTTGACGAGGTTGAGACGTGACGTGATTTATTGAGGAAGACAAGGGCAGTAAGATAGGTGGTGACTGGGCCTGGCCTCGATCGACGGAGGGGTGGTGACGAAGGATCGGTGGCGCGGCTCTAGGTGGGGGACAGGAAGATGGCGAGGTCAGGGTGAATTAGGATGGGTCACGTGGCGAGGTTGGAGATATGGGTGTTTGGGTTAGGGTTAGGGTTCTGGAAATAAAAGAGAAGAAGATGATGAACAGTGGAGTTTGGGATTTTTTTGGAAATTTTCAACAAATTCTGGGGTAATTTTTTAACATTCTTTTTCAATTGAAGGAAATCTATTGGGATTTTCTGGAGATCAAAAAATTTAGCTCTGATATCAAATTTGAAGCAGGACAAAAGGAAAAAAACTGGGATTTATGATGGGATAAGGAAAAGAACAAATCTGGAGATTATGAAAATTAAGAAAATATAAAGATTTGAACCTCACACCCAAGTGAATCGCTTACCTTATTTATGCATCGCAACAAAGATTACAAGAGAAACATAATTAGAGTTTTAAACGTTAATAACTCATTCATTGATCTCAAATATAATTATACCTGAATATTTATAGAGAAGGCCACGCGCACTACTCATGCTTTCTCCTAATCATAAACGAACACATGAAAGAAATAAAAACTAGTAAAAAACTAATAAAGACTACTCGTACACCTAATAAAAATTTATCTTACTCCTAATCAAATCCAACTCAAGCTTCCCGTCTCCTGCGTGAATAGATCTTCAATGTCCCAATCACCATAGTAGTAGATTCCTCAACTCAACTTATCTCCAACCATATACTCAGTTACAAACATCTAATAATATAATGTGGTCCAGCATCCGTATGATTTATGATCTATTTGTTTTCTCTTAATAATAGTCATGATGGTTTCTTGTAAGTATATAGCTAGAGCATGAGTCATTATGGTTTTACCACGCGTATAAAACTAGAGGATAAACTATTTGATTGTTGAGATAACATTCATCATAAAAGAAACTTTGACAGTAATTCTTATTGAATTATACATGTTTTCCAATTAGATTACGTTCGTTAGTCTTGTACGCTAAGTAGATAGGTAATGTTTGCTTCCTTCAAAGTCACCAATTTATTTCTCGCTAAATTATACCAAAATTTTGGAATAAAGTTAATGCTTTGCTAGACTTGTACAAAATGTTGAAAGTCTTTCATATCAAGCTCTAGGAGCTTGTTTTAAACCATACAAAGCTTTATCTAGTTTAAAAATAAAATCTGGATGTATAGGATCAACAAACGCGGGGGGTTGTTCAACATATACTTCCTCTTCAATAAAACCATTAAAAATACACTTTTGACATCCATTTGAAAAGTTTGAAATTTTTATAAGAAGCAAAAGCAAGTGTGATCCGTATAACTTCGAACCGTGCTACGGATGCAAAGGTTTCCTCAAAATTGATTCCCTCGATTTGGGTGTAACCTTGGGCCACTAACCTAGTTTTATTCCTAACAACATTTCTCGACTCATCCAACTTATTCCTAAAAATCCATTTAGTACCAATTGTTATCTATCACGGGGTCCAGGAACGAGATGCCAAACTTGGTTGCGCTCAAATTGATTGAGCTCTTCTTGCATTACAAGCAACTAATATGAGTCGCCCTCGACTTCGAAGATGTTTTTGGGTTCAATATGGGAAATGAATGCATAATGACCACACAAATTATGGAGTTTGGAGTGAGTAGATACCCCCTTTGATACATCACCTATGATGAGATCTTTGGGATGACTTGTAGCATATCTTCAATCTTTTGAAAGTGGTTGAGATGGTTCCACTTCATCCTCTTGAACTTCACCATTAAGTTTTTGCTTGACTTCTTGGGTGGGTGAGTCCTTCAAAGATACTTTCTCCATGTCTTCACATAAAGTGTCAATCTCTACAACATTCTTAACAAAAGCATCAGATTTTTCAAACTTAACATGCATAGATTCTTCAATTGTAAGAGATGATATAAGCTTTGCTAGTATTAGAATAACCAACAAAAATTGCTTCAAAAGCCTTAGCATCAAATTTACTCAAGTTATCTTTGGTGTTCAAAACAGAACATTTGCATCCGAAAACTATAAAATATGAAACATTTGGCTTTCTTGAATAATAGATTTCAAAAGAAGTTTTAAAAGAATTTTTACAAAAATAAGTTATATTCGATATATGGCATGCGGTGTTTACGGCCTCGGCCCATAAGTATTGAGGGAGCCCGCATTCACTAATCATAGTCCTAACCATTTCTTGAAGAGTACGATTCTTCCTTTCAACGACTCGATTTTGTTGTGAAGTTCTAGGACATGACAACTCATGCTTAATTTCATTTTCTTCGCAATAAGTAATAAAGGATTGGTTGATGAACTCACCACCTCTATCACTTCTTATGCGCAAAATCGAAAAACTTTTTTCTTTTTCAACCCTTTTTCGAAAAACATTAAAATGCGAAAAAGCTTAATCTTTATGTTGCCAAAAGAATCCATGTAAAACGGGAAAAATCATCAACTAAAACAAAAACATAGCGATTTCCATTTAAACTTTTAGTTTTAGTAGGACCAAACAAATCCATGTGAATCAATTCTAATGGCCTAGATGTCATGATATCCTTGATTGGTTTGAAAGAGGACTTGGTTTGTTTCCCAAGTTGGCACGCATCACAAATGCGGTCCTTCTCAAACTTTAAGTAAGGAACACCCTTCACTGATTCCTTAGAATTGATTTTAGAAAGATGGTCAGAAGGTACATGGCCTAATCTTCTATGTCATAACCATGAATCCTCATTAAAAGCATTTAAACATTTAGTTTTGCAATCTAGATTATACATATCAATAATATAAACATTATTTTCACGAAATCTGGTGAGAATACAATCATTGGTTTTACAATCAAAAATGTTACAAGAAGATTCATCAAAAATAACTTTGAAACCACGATCACATAGTTGACTAATACTAAGTAGATTATGTTAAGATCATCAACTAAAACAACATTTTCAATTAAGGGAGATTTACCAATCTTGATGTTACCTATACCAATGATGTTGCCCTTGGAATCATCTCCGAAGGTGACGGTGCCACCTTCAACGTACCTTGATAGGGTTGCAAAATTATTGATGTCTCATGTCATATGCCTTGAGCAACCACTATCAAGGTACCACCGCTCCCTAAGTCTTGGAGCCTTGGTGTGTACCTATATCAAACAATAAAGTCGTTGACTTTGGTACTCATATTTTCTTAGGTCTTATGACGTTAGTACTTCGAACCCAAATATGCTTATTAGTACCATTTATACGATCATAACAAAATTTAGCTAGATGACCATTTTGGCAACAATAAGTACATTTATAAAATCTCCCATACTTGAAAGCATGATGTGCATGAACACGTGGTTTATGAGCATGGTGAACATGTGGTGTATGAACATGCTTGGTGTGTGTTTTAGAAGTGTGAGCATGTGTAGTATGAATGTGTTTCTTTGAAGCATTTTTCTTTGAAAACATGTCTTCTAATTTAGCTTTGTTGAACTCACATTTCTTTAAAACATTTCCCAAATTGTTGGTTTTAATTTTTAAGATAGAAATTTCATTTTCATCAATCTTGAGAAACTTGGCTTTACATGAAACCTTATATGCATCAAAATCCCTTTGTGTTGATAAAAGAGTGGAAGACAAATCATCTTTTTCTTTGAAAAGAATAATAACTTTGTTTTGAAGAACTTCATTTTCCTTTTTCATTGTTAGACAATTTTTCTTTAAAGAATCATAATTATCTGAAAGTTCTATAAAAGCATTTAATAAATCATCTTGAGTTACTCCACTATCATCAAAAAATGGTCCAGAATTTACCTTGGGTGTGTTTGTCATAAAACACACGTTTGCAGTGTCCACCTCCTCTTCGGATTCACTTTCTGAATCCCAAGTGGCTTTGAGAGCTTTTTTCATAAATGGCTTCTTTTGCTTGATAGAAGAAGATATCTTATTTCTGAAATGTAGACATTCGGCCATGATATGTCCGGTTTTCTGACAGTTTAAGCAAATGATTTTCTTTTCCTCATTTCCTTGCCATCGTCTCCTATGGTTGTATTTTGCCTTGTTGTATGTTCTTCTTACATTTCTTACGAGAGAGATAGCTCTTCATCATCATCTTCTTCTTCTTCATCGTCGGAGATGGCGGGAGTAGACTTGAAAGCGATAGTCTTTCTTTTGTGTCGTCATTTCGTCTCTTGCCTTTTTCTTCATCTCATAGGTCTTAAGGTTGCTGATAAGACCAATGAGCTCCATCTCATCTTTATCATTCAACTCCTTCAATGTGGTACCTTTGACTTCCCAAGACGGTGGAAGCGCGTGAATGACCTTTCGGACCTTTTGATCATTGTTAATTTCATCACCTAGAAAAGCAAGACCATTAGTTATTTTACTAAACTTCGTAATCATATCATCAATAGACTCATTTTCAGCATTTTAAAGCTTTCATATTGAGAACACAAGAGATCAATTTTAGCTCTCTTAACTTGTGATGTTCCCTCATGAGTTACCAATAAATATTGCCAAATCTCATAGGCGGATTTGCAATGAATGACCCGTGTAGTGTCATCCTCATTCAATGCTGAAATCAAGGCATTTTAAGCCTTTGAATTAGCATCATATTCCTTGGAGGCAAGATCGAACCAAGTGTCCTCACCGGTGGGTGCACTATAGGGTTAGTCACCGCCTTTGCAACCCGGCTTCCTAGGGATTGCAAAAATACGATCATCCTAAAAGTTAGGGCCATCAAACTTGGGCGGGGTCCTAATACTGTCGGCCATCTTTACTAGTGGATGAATGAAGAGATTAATAGAATGATTAGAAAATTAGGATCTCTCTAAGGATGTTAAGCCAAAAACTAGAGACCTTGCTCTGATACCAATTGAAATTACACCTAGAGGGGGGTGAATAGGTGTAAGGCTAATCAAATCAATATTCAATGCAAAATAAAAATGAGATGATGCAAACGATCACTCAAAGTAAGATTAGAAGTTGTATACCCCGTGAAGGGTTCTGAACTTCTTCCTCATGATTCCTCTAGATAAGAGTTTGAGGTGCTCAATGCAATCTTATTGTAAGAGTATAGATCGACAATGAATGAATGAATATAAAGTAAATAAGATAGACAAGTAAATCAATCGCAAATAAAGAGATTTGTTTTGAGGTTCGAGCCACCGCTCTAGGTCCCCACCTTCACCACTGTGAAGGATTTCCAATCCACTAGAACTTTCCACCAAAGAAATTACAATCACTATGGAGTACACAACTCCCCAACACACTCTAGTCCAGAGGTAGCGTAGCAACAATACAATAAGCACTGGGTGATCAAAAGAACACAAACTCTCTTAAAAACACTTCTTTACAAAACCCTAGAGAATAATATATAAGATTGAAGCTCAAAGTTTTGTAAGTGAAATTTAGAAATAGAAGAGAGATTTTAAGAACCAAAACTTGAAGAGAATTTCAGAGAATAAAAGCACAAAAACTGAAACAAAAACTTTTCTCAAGAAAGTACAAAACTTTGAATCTTTTAAATTGTTGTTGTGAAAACCTCTACCCTAATGACCCCTTTATATAGGGTTTTAGGAAGAGTAAACTTAGAAAACTTTTAACTGAACAAAAGAGGAAGAAATTGACCCTCAATTCAGTAAACCACGTTTTTAAAATCAAAACACGTTTTAAAACATATTTCAAAAACTAGCTCTTTCTGCCAAAACAGCAGACTCACGGTCGACTGGCCGGTCGACCGACCTATTCAAAATTTTGACTGTTAGCTCTTCCCGGACGACCGATCGGTCGACCGTGACAAACCGAGGCTAAACCTGCTTACAGTCGGTCGACCGCCCAGGCGACCGCAACGGGGACCGGTCTACCGGGAACGTGCACACCCCCAATTGGTAGAACTCCGGTCGACCGAGCGGTCGACCGTTCTAGCCTGTAATAGGCACGGTCGACCACACGGTTGGTCGACCGACCTAGGCCAAAACAGATTTGAAAATTCTTTTTGAAGATATAAAATTTTGAAATATTTTTGTTTGGATTTTGGAAGATAGGAAACACACATAGCTACTACATATAAGTTCTAAACTTGATAAAAAATATTTTAGAAAATTTGAGAACCAAAATTATACTTTTGAAAAACGTGCATTTTAATGTGTGTTTTGAGCTTCAAACATATATACTAATCTTTAACAAAAAGAAACTATCTACAAGATGAGTCTACAAGCAGGCGTCTCTGAAAACTTAATGTTAAGCAGTGATTAGCTAGAGCCTAATATCTCATGCTTGAGAATTGAGCCATCAATACCTGTACCAACCTGAAATTCATTCTTGAACTTCTATTAGTACCAAATAGCGTTTATATGGTTTGTTATCATTAAACACATGACCTAGGGATTGTAACATTTGGGGCAACAAGTTACACGTTGAAAATGATGCAAAGCACTAACAGTCTGTCAATCTGGATCTGCTATTGTAGCACGGGCGCAGTACTATAGTAGTGGGTTATAATTTAAATCTGAAACCTTAAATCCTCCTTGCTTTATATGTGGGTCAGGTCTGTTTGCAGCTCCAAACCCGAAATTGGAGCTAAACCAAACAAATTCAACAAATTACCCTTCTTCCTCTTTCTTTGCTTGCCAGCACAGATCAGAAGCTCGTAGAAGCGACGGCGCTTGCATGCGTGGAGGAGAGGGGAATCGGGCCGGTGGTGCAACTGCTCGGGAGTCGCACAAAGAGAAAGGCGAGGTCGTGCTTGGTCGTAAGAGTTGGCAGCAATGGAGGGTGTTTGTCGAGGCATCGAGGCAGTGAAGAAATTGATGGATTGTGGGTGTTGTTGAAGGGAGAGCGTAGGGCCAAACGTGGAGAGATCAGCCTGGTGGAGATGAACACTTGGTGGAGGCTTATGTTGTGGAGAGGAGAGGGAAGAAGATGAGATTAGAGATGTTGGCAGCGGTGATTGCATGGGGAAGAGCAGAAGGAAAGAGAGATTAATCTAAATGAGGAGATTAATCTAGGGTTAGGATTTTGAAGGATTAATTAGGATTTAATCCTAAACAAATAAGATAAACACAGTTATCACAGTAACTTAATTTCAAAAATTCATTATCTAATCAACTAATGTAAGACTCTATTTATAGAGTTCAGCAAAAACCAACATTCGGATGCAACCGATGTGGTACTAAAATAAAGAAAAAATACAATTACTAATAAAAATCAAATTAAAAGAAAAATACATGAAAATTCTTTAAATTGCTTGAATCACACTTGAGTTGTGCGACTTCGTCTTCTTTGGTTCATGCACCATGGCTGGATGCCTGCATCTGCGAGTCAACCAATAGCTGCTCCCTTCGAAAAGTCTTATAGGCAAGAAGAGCAATTGTCCATCATAGAAGCGGCAATGTCAATCACTTAGAAGTCAACAACAAACTTGCTATATCACACCATTATGTTGGCTTTGCTTCTATGTAAAGTTGTCTTCATACTTCAACAACCAACAATCCAGATTTTAGCGGATCTTGCATAGGATAAATTTAAACGCAGGTTTCTAACTACCTTGAAGGGGCAGGTTCTAACGTCAAATCATTTCACAAATTCCTAACATGTGACACTCATCAGCAAACTTATTAATTCTAGAATTTCAAGGATATGGAGGGAAACCTCTTCAATCTCTCTATGAACAATGAGATGGAGCATAAACCTCCTGAAACTACAAGAAAAAGAGATTGGGAAAGGATCTCCCTTAAATCTCTCTGAATATTGACATGGAGAAATAAAGCCCCTTAAACCTACATTAAAGAGATGGCAACATAAAACCTCTTGAACCTCAAAGTTCCTGAACTGCCACTAAAAATTACCAAAAGCCTCAGCATGTGAAAATTGTCAAAAGTGATCAAAACACCTATATAGTTAACCAAATTAATTAGAAAGCCGGTGATAGGCTAACATTTCCACAATAGACCACAAAGTCTCTAAACTGGTCAAATTTTCAAAAATTAGCTCTTGAAGTTTTTAAAATGGACAAAAATTGACCTCCAAGTCTTTAAATTGGACTAAAATCCAAATTAACTATTCCAAGTATATAAACTGCAAGAAATAAGAAAAAGACCACTAAGTCAATAAACTGACAGGATTACAACATGTAACTTCAAGTCTATAAACTGGTAGAAATTGCTAATAAACTTCCAAGTATATAATCTGCGCTATATTGCAAGTACACTTTCAAGTCTATAAATTGGACTCGAAACAAAAAGACTTCCATTTCATTAAAATATAATTCTATCCAAATCCAAAATCCAAAACCGACCTTCACATTACTAAATCAGGATCCCAGTCAAAATCTAGTCTCCACATCACAAAACTTAGGCTCCAATCCAAAATCAACCTCTAATTCACTAATCTAAACTAAACTATAAATCTCAAATCAACACATCCGTAAAGTCGACTAAAAATCCCAAAATTCAATCTCTATGTTGCTAATCTGGAATCCAAGCTAAACCACCATACTCCTTTCAGGTGGAACCGTGGCAGTAAAAAATCCCCTTCCCGGTAAACAACCACTAAAAAGTTCCTTTTCGATTTGAAAATCATTTCCACATAAGAAACTCCACAAAGTTTGTTTCCGGCAGAAAAGTCCTCTCTCTCTCTCTCTCTCTCTCTCTCTCTCTCTCTCTCTCTCTAATAAGTTTCAGAAAGTTTCTTTTTTGTTTAATGTCCACAAGAAATTCTTTCTATCCAAAATGGTTTTAGTTCTAGACTTTCCAGATGTAACAGATCCATCCTCTCCAATAGAATCTGCTACAAACAATTCACGCTAAACTGATCATTGTTCCTATACAGTTTGAAGTATCTATAGAGTATTAGGCCAAACCTATTCCTCTTTTTATGTCTAATACCTTTTTTATGTCTAATACCAATCAAGTACAAAAACGTAGCTTAAATTTCTCATAATTGGCCATTTCCCTTCATCGATAAAATACAAGATCTGCTTTCCTTGTTCCTTTCTTAGGTCACAGAATGCTCGATAACTCTTATATACCAAGGTTTTGAAAATAGGCATAGACTTTCTTTTAAGAGCATTTTCTCAATCCAGCTTCTGATCTCAATATTTTGCAGTTGTTCCTAGAATCATAGCTCCGGGATGCGAGTGAAATTTTCACAATTGTCTTGTCAATGGACTCAATTCTATTTTTCTATTTGTCAAATGTGTTTTTCTTCTATTTTTCAAAAAAAAAAGCATGAGTTTTGGCCCGCTTCCTTTAATTTATTTTGAATTTATTTTATTTTTATTGAATTAACTTTCATTGTTCATAAAGAATAGAAGAGAGGAGAAGGAGCAAACATCAAACATTTAATTTCTAATACTTGTTATCATGGAATCAAGATGGATCACCCTTAAGCGGTCAACCTAGGATGCAGAAGATCGTATATGAGTGATCCGGTAAATTTGGATTCCTATATATCCACACATGGGTCTAAAAATACGCCAAGATATGTCTTCTATTCAGCGGGAAAGACTAACGAATGCATAAGTCAGTTAATCGAAGTGGAGAATTCTGGCTGTCAGTTAGAGGACAAGAAACATTCCTCAAGAAATTTGATTCGCATTGATTCTTCCCACAACTAACAAAAAGATCTTGGCAGAAGATACCTTGTTGAAAGTTGATTGTTATTGAATTGCTTTCTCCTTAAATAGGTGCAAAAGGTAACCTTTAACACATCTCTCTTTAAGCATATGTTGCTAAGCATATTAAGTAGATGAAGTTATCCATCAATATATCCTTCAAAGACAAAACTAAGGCTATGGTTTAATTCCTATCTTTATCAAAAAATCCATTTGAAATTCCTTTATGGCATGAAAGTCCTCTCCATGTTAGAAATTCTCTTTTAGATTTAAAAGTATTTTTCCCATCAGAGATTCCAGAAATTTTCTGTACAGATAAAAAGTTCCATCCACATCAAAAAAGTCCTGGCAGAACCCGGAAGATGTGCTCTCTTAAATCTTAGCTCAATACAACCCTAAAATTTCAAAGTTAGAGAACAAAGTCAGACCAAGGACATATATGCCAGTTTCTCAGTCCAGAATTAGTTTCTAGTTAAGTACAATATTTACCTTGAGGAGCTATACTTAAAAAAACTAATTATCAAAAGCTACTGACATTGTTCAACTACTATACATACGCAGATATAGAGTTGGACTAGGCTATTATCAATAGTATTTGAGAAGCAAATTCTACCACCTCAATTTAAAAATGGGCAATCCTAATGGAAATATGTTCCGCTAGATGTGATCTTTCTTCATGTAAACCGAGGTGGGCAACCCTAATGCAAGCCCCACCTACTTTCTTCATCCATAATTTTTTTTCTACCAATTTTTCTTTTGCGGGGAATATAGGACGTGGCCTGATGCAAGTGGGATTTGAACCCCAGACCTCTTGCCCACTGCAGAGAGGTTTTACCACTGTGCTATAATGACAGTTGCTTTTTACCAACTTAGAGGGTTAATATCATGGTGATATGCGGTCGTAAAACTTTGTAACATATTCAAGGAACCTTCTAACCATTTCAACTTTTCATGGAAAAACCTTCTCATGTTGTTATCCATTCCAAGGCCAAACTTCAATTTCCAGTAAAATTCGTCAGAATTTCATCCTCTCTTAGAACACACCCTTTTGCTTATAATTTTACATGTTATGGAATCCTTATCTTCCTAAACTACTGCCTTAATGATCAATGCAATTCCCCATAACAAAAGCCACCTCATTCTCTCAATTCAATATTTACCAGTCTAAATTAATTTTGTCAAGAGCTTTCTAAATCCATCCATTTCCTACAATTATCTCACACCGAGCTAAGTAACAGTGGCAAGTATTTCTGAAATACGCAACAAGAACCAACCTTTTTGTACGAAATCAAAATATTGGGGGGCTAGGGTTTGAGGATGCGTACTCTTGGATGGCGAGAGAGGTGAGGATGGGGCGATTGAATGACTCGATCTGCCAGCCCTTGAGGCGCAATCCTCGCCGTCCATCTGGGAGCAGCTCGGCCCCCGCGGCCTTCAGATCGCTCGCTCTTCCAACCTCGCACTCCTCCATTGATGACGGTGATGATGAGCTCAACTGTGCTGCTTAAGCTCCACAACCCCTCTTTCATTAAAGCTTGGGCCTCTTTCATTAAAGTTTGTGTTTTTCTTTCCCCTTTCACAATTGATTCCCTTGATTAACGCCCGCACGATGAAACATTACACGCTCCTCATCTGGGCCTTGTCTTTGGGCCTCTAGTACTCCGCTTTCTCATGACAATGTTAGGCCTCAGTCGATTAACTAACTTTTACATTATTATTGTTTTAATGGGCTGGACGACCCATATATACGCAGACAATATCACAAAAATATTAGTATACCGTACTGTCGGTGAAAAATCGACTGATCAGGGAGGAAGAAGGGGAGAGGAGGAAGAAGGAAGAAGGAGGGGGCGCTGAGAGAGGAGGAAGAAGAAGAGGATCGACGACGATGCTCTCTCTCGCAGATGAAGACGGACAGATGGACGGACGGACAGACAAAATTTATATATGAGTCACTGGAGAAAACCTCCTTTCGGTCAGTTTTGATTAAATTTACATTAAACATTTTTCTTTTGTAAGGAAAGAAAAACATTATTTGATATTTTTTTTGGGTGTCTGGCCGTAGCGGTGGTAATCATGACCACATCGGATCCGAAATGACTTGTGATTCGCGGTTTTGGATTATAAACAAGTTGATTCACCTAGTCAGCTGTGGATTTAAAACTTTGACTTGTTTAACTCACTGATGATCCGTTTCTTTGAGATAGAACTTTACAATCTTAAGTCTGTAGAAATTGGAATGTTAACGCCTAATGTCATAGTTTTACTTGTTTTATGAATTTATAATTATGACTAATGGCATTTGCTTCTCCTTCCTTATTTTCTAATTATAATTTGAGTCTTCTAATTATGTTTGAAATTTGATAATGAGTTGAAGTCCAAATCGAGTATGGGTTTACAACATTGGAGTGTCAACAAGTCAGTTATTAGGAGTCAAATATAATCGGACTGATTTGAATTTAACTCGACCCGGTAATATTATGAACCAATCCAACTCAAATATTATATAAACAATTGAGTTATGAGAAGTCTTGAGCACTCGAAAGCATTTACGCCCGGGCGGGGACTGCATCTTATTCTACGTTCTTCTCGAAGCTATGACGTTTGCTACCACTCTTTAATCTAGTGCTGAAAAATATGAGCATATATTCATGTTGGCTCATAATATCTCAATTTGATGAAATATAAACTATACTCTCATACCTTTGTTAGTTATACATCTCATTGTTGATAAAAACTAATTTACTTTAATTATCCAACATGGTGATTAATAATGATTTGTTACTTATTAGTGATTAGCAACACAGTGAATCAAGATGCCGACTGCATCGTTGGGGCTGTTTGGTTGCAAGGAAGTGGGCGGAAGTAAGGAAATAGAGAAGTATAATTGCTTACTTCCCTATCTATCCAAACACCAGAAAAGGAAAATAAGAAAACCTCTTTCCTTTTACCTTTTCTCTTTTACACAATCATTTCCTCATTTCCAGAGTGCTACAGTTAATTTTGTGGTGATGTAAATCTCATTTGTAATAAATTGTAACACAAAACAGTTAATTTTTTGACCATGTAAATCTTACTTGCATTCTAATTACAGTCTATTTTTTATTTTTCTTAATTAATTTTTATTTTAATATTATTTTACGGTCAACTTTGTGGTCAACTTTTTCACTTCCACTTTCACATTACCATCCAAACACCGGAAAAGACAAAACATTTTTCAAACCACACTTCCCAACAACATCCAAACACCAAAAAACTTACTAACCAATTCTTAAGTTCCAAAAAAAATTATTACTACTTCCTCAATTCCTCACTTCCTCATTTCCACCCTTAACCAAACAGGCCCAATAAAGGCACATGTTTGGTTGCTCGCAACTCACATTAACTGACTTTTATCAGATCCACGTTGAAAACATTTTCAACAATTTTTCATAATACAAGTATCAAATACATGGTATAGTACAACAGAGATTGATGTTGACATGTGAGGCCACCCCATGAGTTTTCTATTGGACTTCACCTCATGTTAACTTTGGGGCTGTTTGGATGCTCGGCACTGTGTGGAAGCCAAAAAGTGAGGAGTAGGGTTATTTTCTTTTTGAAAAATAAAAATTTGTGTTTTTTCAGTATTTGGATGGTAGTTGGGAAGTGTAATTGAAAAAGTGTAATGTCTTTTCTGTTGTTTTATTGATAACGTAGAAGTGGAAGTGAAAAAGTTGACCGTAAAATAATATTAAAATAAAATTAATTATGAAAAAATTGGACTATAATTAGAATGAAATTAAGATTTATATGATCACAAAATTAATTGTTTTGAGTTAGAATTTACTACAAATGAGATTTACATGACTACAAAATTAATTGTAGTAAGCTGTGTAAAAGATAAAAGAAAATTGGAGTTTTCTATTTTTCTTTTCCAGTGTTTGGATGGACAATAAGGGCTAGACCATTATTATACTCTCCATTCTAAAAAAAATAGGAAAATATTCTTGTATACAATTTTGTAAACTAATTTATTTTCCTTTGTAGAACAACCCAGTTTGTGCTATTGTGAAAGTGAAAAACTGCTAGACGTAGCATTTTTTTTGTTTCAATAATAGGTTTAAAAATTAATTTTTAAAAAATTGGATACAACAATAGTTTTTCGAAATTTTTCTCCATTCCCTCGTGTGTTTATAAATAATATAATTATAGAAAAGCCATATGCATATTGTATAAAAGAAATAATTTATGTATTATATAATGCGACGAGGAATTGACAAGCAAGAAACACCGTGACCTATGTATTGGATATTTAACCCTTTTCCCCCTTAAAATTAATACATGTAAACATGCAACAAAATTAAATAAGGAAAAAGATCGCTGGCCTGGGAGATGTAGTCGTGCGACGCACATACCTAAAAGACAAATGGTCGGTCCTCTCGTCCGAACGTCGAATTGGCCCCGTCAACTAGCTGTAAATACTCCCCGGAATCATCAGCACTTGGGCTCAGAAGCTAGCACCAGGTCTCTACTCAGATTCAGAACGGTTACCCAAAAATAAAGAAAAATAAAAAATTAATTTAGCACAAAGAGTAAGCCTCAAAAGAAATTTCAAAGAGAAAAATGAGAATTGTGGGTTGAGCACTGAACTAGCATTCTATTTATAGCCTTAAAACCCAGTTGTTGTAACATCTCTAATAGAAAATCCTAGCGGTTGAGATATTTTCTCAACTGATTTAGATCCTGAGATTTAATCAAAGTTGACTTGGTAAAACAAAATCTGAAATGAAAGCTTTTTCCTTTTATTTTAATTCAAAAATTCAACAATCCCTCCCAAAGTTTGAGTTTCAGGAAAGGCAGAATAAAACAATACGATGTAAATGAATCAAAAATACAAATCAGAAAACATAAAACATGAATAAGTTTGGGCAACCTCATAATGTGGATTCGGGGTAAATAGCTCATCATCTTGAATTTACCCTTAGTGAATTCATCGCCACCTGAAAGACATAATGGACTACGCTTTGAATTAGGCCTCTTTAATCAGATATTGATAGAAGACACACACAATAAGTACTCATCTATTGAGCGAGCGGGTTAAGCGTTAATGGTCATGCTCATAGTAACCGACTCATGAGAGTTTCTAGGGTCAGCCTTGCCCCCCAACTGAGGCCATCACGTTTCCTCTTGTTGGCCCAAAAGCCCATCGCTTTAGTTTTGATGATGATTAACTCATGTAGTTACAATATTAATGATCCTGTGTTTATTTAGTTTCAGATAATTGATCAAAATCTTAGCAGGTGTTTAGCTTCAATAAAGGATTCGAAGTCAACTTTTGGAGCTAGCACGTGTTGATTCAAGAGCTCACGCATCAAGATTGCATCAAGTACTCAAGAGGAGTCTAGCTCGTTGGATCAAGGTTTGGACCAAGTCAAGAAGGAGAAGAAGATTTTCAAGAGAAGATTTTCAAAAAGACTTGTCTCGGGTTTTGTAAGTATTGTAAGATCACCTAGAGGGGGGGTGAATAGGTGATGGCTAATCTAATGGTCACTTATGAACAAATAATGCGGAACTAAAACTAAGTTGACCAAATTAAAACTTCTTTTTAATTTAACACTTATGTATAACACAAGAGTGTTGCCGAATTCCCCTTGCGAGGCTCTGGACAAGCTCCTCTAGATTCCCCTTGAATGGGTTGAGGTGCCGCGTTGGCTCTCTTGGTTGAATACTAGTGTTAACAACAATCCCACGCAATTATATATCAATTAAGCACAAGGTATATATCATGCATATATAAGATGAACACAATAAATTGAATGCAAGATATAAAATAGAGACAAAGAGAGAGAGAGGGAAGAGTAAGCAATCGCAAACACAAAGGGTTTGTTTCGAGGTTCGAGCACACTTGCTCTACATCCCCGCCTTCGACACACGAAGGGTTTCCACTATGCAAGATCCCAATGGACCTCTCCTCGGTGCCGTACACCTACAAACCCTCGGACTCCCAAGTCCCGTACACACGCAAGCCCCCTAAGCTTGCCGAGGCCGCACCTCGAACCACCAAGAGTTCACAACCGAACTCCAACCACAACGAGCACACTTGCCCGCTTCCTCAAAGTACAAAGAAGGATCTTTGGTGATCACAACACTTTGATCACTTTACAAAGCTCTCACTACAACTCTCCTATAGGATAGATATATCTATGGATGCTCAAGTGTAGTGTGAGAAATCAAGGAAAGAAAGCTTTGGTAGAAAACACAAGAAATCACTTTAACACTCTCTTGATAAAAACTCCCTTTTGATTGGAAGTATTAGCACTCTATTTTGTGGAGAAAACTCTTCTAAAAGTATCAGAAAACAGCTCAAGAAATCTCTAAAATCTTAACCTCAAAACAGTTGACAAGACCCCCTTTTATAGGCTGCCAGAAATAGAGCCGTTGGGGTTCTGTCAGTGCTGTCGGTCGACCGCCGGTCGACCAGCCAACGGTCATTTTTCTGACCGTTGCAGCCACCGGTCGACCGGCTCGGTCGACCGATAACCTGGAATGAACTGTCGGTCGACCTATCGGTCGACTGGACATTTTCAGAAAGCAAACTCTCTTGGTCGGTCGACCGACCCGGTCGACCGGCCACTGTGCTGACAACGTGCACAGGGCTGTGCACATCGGTCGACCGGACCGGTCGACCGGTTTGGCCTGTCAGCCAGTCTCCAGGTCTGAAAACAGGATTTAAAATCTTTTTATAAAATCCTAAAAATACATAGAAATTCTACAAAAATAGTTTTACCATTATACTTGAAAGAACAAACATGCTTGCACAAAATCAAGACATGTTATAGATGTTTTGGTCTATTTTTGTAACTTGGAAATATTAGCTCAATATCCAAAATGTATTTTTTCAAAACATGTTTTTCCAAAACTTGTTTTTCTAAATCTTTATCAAATACAAAAACAAGATATTTTGAACTTATAAAGCATAGTGTGTATGGATATGATCCACTACACAATCATAATAAAATATCTATGTTTTGATCATAAAGCTCTAAACTTGGTTATGGTTTGAAAAGATATATATATGATAGAAATACCAAACCCAAAGTTTTTATATTTTGTCTCATAGAAAATCTTTTACTAAATAAAAATTCTTTTCTAAAAAGAAATCTTTTATGAAATCAATTAAATCAAGAGTTCTATCAAGAGTGTGTGTGTGATATATAACTTGAGCAATCCACCAACTATCTATCCTTTACATTTTTTTTTTTACTAAAACAAAAATACAAATTTATACCTAGACCCAAGTCTTCAACTTCTTGAAGTCTTCACTTGAAGGCTTCTCATCTTCTTGACTTGGTCCAAGCTTGATCCAAAAACTCCTTGGATCACCACATGCAAGCTCCAAATCTTGTTCTTTTATCCTTTGTTGAGCTATGCACCTACTAAGATCTTGATCATGAATCTGTCACTAATTAGCACAAGATCATTAGTAAATATAACTTCATGAGTTGATCATCATCAAAACTAGGGCGATAGGCCTTTGGGCCAACAATCTCCCCCTTTTTGATGATGACAAAACTCATGAAATTATATATGCATGGATTAAAGTAAAGCTTCAAAGAAGCTCCCCCTTAACTCATGCATACCAAATAAATAAAAGATATGGCAATAAAAGCACATGAATATGTATGCAATGTAGGAGATGCAATCATATAAATCAAATCATAAATCAAGTCTTTTGCTCCTAATTGCAAGATAACATATATGCATAAATACAAATCTTACTCCCCCTTAAGCAAGGAACCAAATACTTCTCCCCCTTAAGTAAGGAAATCATGAAATCATGCATATATATAAAATCACAAATTCTTCTCCCCCTTTTTGTCAATCATCAACAAAGGGTTCAAAGAAAAATACATCAAACAAATTTTCTCCCCCTTTTTGTCAAAAACAAAGAGATCAAGGAGGGGTAAATACAAATCAATCAATAAAATTTATATGCGATATAAATTCATGAAGAGGAAGACGTTAAGTTACCTTCCCGACACATATACATTACATGAAAGAGGGATGACAAGCCCTAATTCACATAACGTATAATATGTCATGCATAAGAGGAGATGTGAAGCTCCCCCTACACACGTATATCATGAAAAGAAGAGTTGTCAAGCTCCTCAAATTATAATATACTCAACATGAATCTACATATGGAAGAGATGTTAAGCTCTCCTTGCATATAGACAATACAAATCAAAAATTTGAAATTTTTTTTTTTTATCAAAACAAAATTTTAACTTTTTCTTAGTACCAACAAATTTTGAGATATCAATTGTAAAATAATCAAATTTTGAATTTTTGATACCAATTTCAAAACACAATGCATAAGCTTATTATGAAATACCAATTTGAAATCTAATTAAGCTTAGCATCAACAATCTTTGTGCTTTAAAGGAAATACCACTTGTAAAATAAGCACAAATAGATAACATATATGTATGACAAGATAATACCAATAGAAATTGATATAATTTGAAGGCATTCATACATACAATCAAAATATGGATATACACAACATGAAGTCATATTGATACCAATGATACCAATTGAAAAGTAAGCATAAGTGTATACATCATATAATCTACCATATGAAGAATTCGAACTAGTTAAATGAACTTGTTTTAAGAACTAGTACGAGATCCTTCCATCAAGGAATAAGTTAAAAAGTTTTTCATGAAAGATCAATGAAACACAAGGCACCAAAAAAACACTCTAATCCATAAAGTCCATATTTTCAAAAATGAGTGTACTAATGTTATGTGAAACATGGCATCATGAAAATTGCAATAAAACTCAATATTCCTTAAAATCATAAATTTTGAAAATACGAAAATCATCACAAATTTTAATATATGAAAATCATCAAAATTATATTTCATAGCATATGTATGTTTTGACAAGACATTAAGTATACATACATATCCCCAACACAATTGAGTCCATATATATAGATTTGCATGAAAGGCAAATGACTCAAGAGGTATCCATGTATATCTTAATGTTTTGACAAAATAACCATATACATGAAATGAAATCACATGATCATAACATAAATCCAAAAGGGAATACAAGTTTAAGAATGTAATGATCATCAACACAAGGCTATACTAGTACATCTAATAGGCACAAATAAGCATTCAACCCAATCATATATAGATTTATTTGTGGTCCATAAGGTGTACAAGTATAAATCCAAGTGTTGACAAATACTAACATCTAAACTAATATTCAATACAATGTAGCATCAAAAATTTTGAAATCACAAAAGAATTTATCCATAAAAATAGAATCATGTGCAATACTTGAAGAATAGATAACTAGTTTAAATGGATTTTTGACAAACTAGTTAAAGATCCTTCATAAATATGAAATCATATGTATTTCATGAATAGTACTAAATACATAAAAGTTCAAGCACTCATATTCCATAAAGCTCCAAATTATATCTTTTCTTAAAGATTGAGTGTTCAAAGGTTATGTAAATAGTATCTACATGAAAATAGTCATAGAAGCCCAAATCAAATCATGACTAAAATTTTTATTTAACAACACACAAAAATCATTTGTATCAAAACAAATCATAAAAAAATTTACATGGTATATGTATGAATTATACAAATCCAACAATATGCATACATATCCCAAATATTAAAAGAGTCTATTAAATGTTTGCATGAAGGCAAGAGACTCACGGGTATACATGTATATTTATTAGATTTGAATTAAGCATGCATATACATGAAGTAAATCACAAAAATTGGCAAAACATGTATATGTGAGAATTATCAAAACTAGATTATACATATGCATAAAGTGGATACAAGTGAGCATGAAGTTCAAATTATTTAAGAGTCAATTGTAATTCACTATTTGTATATGTATACATACAAGTTTGATATATTCTACATCTAAGCATGTAAATACCACATGAAGCACAAATCAAACAAAATCATGAACATGCTATGAATGTATGAAATAAGTAAAAGCATGTATATAAAAATAGGAGTTAAGAAATTGTTACCAACTTCAAAGCTCCAAGCATGGTGGTCTTTTCCACCATAATTCCCTTGATAGCAATGCATCTACAAGAGTGTCCATCATATCCATTGCATTGGCTACCAAGGCACCAATCCTCTCACGTTTTGTGAGAGCCCTCACCTACATCAAAATCAAAGGGTGGGGGTTTTGGTACCCATGTTTTCTTGGGTCCTTTGGGGTTAGCATTGTTGTAAGGAACCCAAAATCTATTATACTTAGCAAAATATAAATATGGTTTCTTATCAAAACAATATTTTGCTAGATGGCCTTTGCGACCACAATGTGTACAAATGTACACCTTAGCATGATGCTTATGAGTGTGACTGTGATCGTGTTGTGCACCATAAGCATGATGTGTATGTGCATGAGCATGAGGAACTTGTTTCTTTTGAAACAAGGATTCCAACTTAGAATGGTTAAATGCACACGAGTTCAAAGTTGAACTCAAATTATTCATCTTATTTTTCATATTCTTAATCTCATTAGATGTGGCATGAAAAGCATGATGAGATGAATAATCATTTTTCTTTTTCTTTTTAGAAACAAAGTCTTTTTCCTTTTCAACAAATTTTCTTTTCAAAGTAATATTTTCTTGAAAAATATTTTCCTTTTGTTTTTCCACCAAAATGATCTTATCCTTCAAAATAGTGTTCCCTTCACACAAATCATTTAATTTAGACATAAGGGAAACATTTTCATTTTTCAAATCTTTATTCTCTTTTTCTAAGCATGCCATTTTATTTTCTAATGAATCTTTTTCATTAAGTATGGCATCAAAATCCTTTTTCAAAATGTTATTTTCTTTTTCTAAACATGCAATGTTAGATTTAAATGAATCTTGTTCTATATGCATGCAAGCAATGTCCTTTTTCAAATTTTTATTTTCCTTTTTAATCATGTCATATTTCTCAAGAATTGTTTGGCAAAATGAAGTGAGCTCATCATATGACATGTCCTCATCATCGGATTCGGAGTTTACCTCAAGGGGGTTATCCCCTTGGACCATGTAGCATACGTTGGAGGTGTCGCTCCCAACGTCCGAATCGCTCCCCGCATAGTATAAATCCTTTTCGCCAAGGGAGGTGAGGGTGTTCCATACTACAAAAGCCGAGTTAAGATTAGTCAACTTAGACAAATAATCATCATCTAAGCTAGATACTAAAGCATGTAGGGCCTTTGCATTAGCCTCAATGTTCTTACCATTTAAGCAATATTCTTTATTAGTTGTGGCAAGATATACACTAAGGCCAAGTCCTTTGAGGAACAAAGACATCTTAACCTTCCAAATTTGGATGTTAAGGATGTCAAAGGTGGGTGGTGACATGAAGTCCATTGTGTGTGTGTACAAATCTTGTGATTAGCCTAAAAGAGGATCTTTAACTCTTAGGTTGTTAGACCCAATATCAAGAGCACTAGCTCTGATACCAATTGTAAGATCACCTAGAGGGGGGGTGAATAGGTGATGGCTAATCTAATGGTCACTTATGAACAAATAATGCGGAACTAAAACTAAGTTGACCAAATTAAAACTTCTTTTTAATTTAACACTTATGTATAACACAAGAGTGTTGCCGAATTCCCCTTGCGAGGCTCTGGACAAGCTCCTCTAGATTCCCCTTGAATGGGTTGAGGTGCCGCGTTGGCTCTCTTGGTTGAATACTAGTGTTAACAACAATCCCACGCAATTATATATCAATTAAGCACAAGGGTATATATCATGCATATATAAGATGAACACAATAAATTGAATGCAAGATATAAAATAGAGACAAAGAGAGAGAGAGGGAAGAGTAAGCAATCGCAAACACAAAGGGTTTGTTTCGAGGTTCGAGCACACTTGCTCTACATCCCCGCCTTCGACACACGAAGGGTTTCCACTATGCAAGATCCCAATGGACCTCTCCTCGGTGCCGTACACCTACAAACCCTCGGACTCCCAAGTCCCGTACACACGCAAGCCCCCTAAGCTTGCCGAGGCCGCACCTCGAACCACCAAGAGTTCACAACCGAACTCCAACCACAACGAGCACACTTGCCCGCTTCCTCAAAGTACAAAGAAGGATCTTTGGTGATCACAACACTTTGATCACTTTACAAAGCTCTCACTACAACTCTCCTATAGGATAGATATATCTATGGATGCTCAAGTGTAGTGTGAGAAATCAAGGAAAGAAAGCTTTGGTAGAAAACACAAGAAATCACTTTAACACTCTCTTGATAAAAACTCCCTTTTGATTGGAAGTATTAGCACTCTATTTTGTGGAGAAAACTCTTCTAAAAGTATCAGAAAAACAGCTCAAGAAATCTCCAAAATCTTAACCTCAAAACAGTTGACAAGACCCCCTTTTATAGGCTGCCAGAAATAGAGCCGTTGGGGTTCTGTCAGTGCTGTCGGTCGACCGCCGGTCGACCGGCCAACGGTCATTTTTCTGACCGTTGCAGCCACCGGTCGACCGGCTCGGTCGACCGATAACCTGGAATGAACTGTCGGTCGACCTATCGGTCGACTGGACATTTCCAGAGAGCAAACTCTCTTGGTCGGTCGACCGACCCGGTCGACCGGCCACTGTGCTGACAACGTGCACAGGGCTGTGCACATCGGTCGACCGGACCGGTCGACCGGTTTGGCCTGTCAGCCAGTCTCCAGGTCTGAAAACAGGATTTAAAATCTTTTTATAAAATCCTAAAAATACATAGAAATTCTACAAAAATAGTTTTACCAATATACTTGAAAGAACAAACATGCTTGCACAAAATCAAGACATGTTATAGATGTTTTGGTCTATTTTTGTAACTTGGAAATATTAGCTCAATATCCAAAATGTATTTTTCCAAAACATGTTTTTCCAAAACTTGTTTTTCTAAATCTTTATCAAATACAAAAACAAGATATTTTGAACTTATAAAGCATAGTGTGTATGGATATGATCCACTACACAATCATAATAAAATATCTATGTTTTGATCATAAAGCTCTAAACTTGGTTATGGTTTGAAAAGATATATATATGATAGAAATACCAAAACCCAAAGTTTTTATATTTTGTCTCAAAGAAAATCTTTACTAAATAAAAATTCTTTTCTAAAAAGAAATCTTTTATGAAATCAATTAAATCAAGAGTTCTATCAAGAGTGTGTGTGTGTGATATAACTTGAGCAATCCACCAACTATCTATCCTTTACATTTTTTTTTTACTAAAACAAAAATACAAATTTTATACCTAGACCCAAGTCTTCAACTTCTTGAAGTCTTCACTTGAAGGCTTCTCATCTTCTTGACTTGGTCCAAGCTTGATCCAAAAACTCCTTGGATCACCACATGCAAGCTCCAAATCTTGTTCTTTTATCCTTTGTTGAGCTATGCACCTACTAAGATCTTGATCATGAATCTGTCACTAATTAGCACAAGATCATTAGTAAATATAACTTCATGAGTTGATCATCATCAAAACTAGGGCGATAGGCCTTTGGGCCAACAAGTATCAAGATTTGTTTTTAGATAAAATGTAAAGGATAGTTTAGTTGGTGGATTTCTCAAGTTCATATACACACACAAAATGTATGTGTTTTCATAAGATAGTTTTGTGTTTAGAAAAGTATCGTTTTGGATTTATCAAAACTCATTTTAGAGTTTATTGTCAAAAACATAGATATTTCATCTCATATGTGTAGTGGATCATATCCATACACACTAAACTTCAAAAGTGTTTAAAATATCTTGTTTTTGTATTTGGAGAAGTTTCGAAAAAATCTTTTTTCAATTTGGAAATTGTTTTTAAAAAATACAGATTTTTGTTTAAGGCAAAATTTCTATTTCACAAAAATGGTTCAAAATGTTTGTAATATGAGTTGATTTTTAATCAAATATGTTTGTACATCAAAGTATTTCAATGAACCTATTTTTGTAGATTTTACGTCAATTTATGGGATTTTATTGGAGTTAAAATAATAAGGTTTTTAATCCCAAACATTTCAGCTAGAGTACATTGGCGGTCGACCGGACGGTGGACCGGACCAGGAGTCAATCGACCGGACCGGTCGACTAATGTGCATAGACGTGCACTGGTCTTTTGGCTAGTGGGTCGGTCGACCGACCCAGTCGACCGTCTAGAGAGCTCTGCTCTCTAGATCTGGCCCTGGTCGACCGGCCGGTCGACCGGTAGGTCAAAGCCCAGGATCGGTCGACCGCCCGGTCGAGCGGCAGGCTGCGACAGTCAGAAATTTGACTGTTGGCCGGTCGACCGGCCGGTTGACCGACAGCAACATCAGTAGCTGAGTTGGCCTGCAACGGCTAGTTTTTGAGAGCCTATAGAATGGGATTCCCTTAGGCTGTTTTTTATAAGATTTCAAGAGAGTTTTTGTGCTAGTTTTTCCTACCTCTCTAAGTGTTTATCTCCACTTGTTTTAGAGCAAATACTTCCATATCAAAAGGAAAGTTTTCAAGAGTGTTTTGCAAAAGAGATTTCTTGAGTTTTTCCTCCACTGCTCTACCTTGTTTTCTCACACATACTTGAGCTATCAATTGCTATATCAATCCTCTAGTGATCTTTATTGTGAGAGTTTTTTTAGGTGATCAAAGTGTTGAGATCACCAAAGTGTTCCATTTTGTATTTGAGGAGGCGAACTTGTGGGTTCGTGTTGTTTCGAGTCCTTGTGGGAGCTCGGTGTAGAGGTGCAGCATCGGCAAGCTAGTGTGCTTGTGTATGTTTGTTCTTGCGGGAACAAGAGAGGGACTAGTCAATTTAAGGAGTTCTAATGTGAACTCATTATAGGTGTTGCGGCACCAAGTGATCCGGTGGGATCGATTTTTAGTGGAAATCCTTCATAGTGTTGAAGGCGGGGACATAGAGTAAGGGTGCTTGAACCTCTAAACATATCTCCCGTGTTTGTGATTGCTCTCTTTATCTCTCATTTGTGTTTATATCTTGCATGCTTACATTGTCTATACTTTATATGCTTGATATATCTTATGCTCTATTGTTATATGTTTGGAATTGTTTGCTCACACTTATATTCAACCAAGAGAGCCATAGTGACACCTCAACTCTTATTCTAGAGGAATCTTGAGGAGATATGTAACACTTGCCTTAACTAATTACCTTTTTCTTAACACTTAAATGCTTTAGGGAGGTGATGTGGATACAAGTATTCATGTAAGATATTTATACTATACATTATACCATACATATATTAGTATGTATATATTAGTATGTATGTATATAGATTTAAATACACACACATGCATGTTGACTTCTTTACCATACCCCCACCATACTTGTTGGTACAAGTACTTCATGAAGGGAGGAGGGATGGGAACCTTACTTATAGGAGTAAGGTATAAGAGTAAGGAGATGGTATTAGGGGGCACTTGGAATGATATCATTGAAGGGAATGAAGTATAAATAGGGAGGAAATGAAGAGAAAACTCTCATTTGACAACACTCCTTCTTCTCTTCATTTCCAACTCCAAAACTCCCTCCCTTCTTCTCTTTGACAGCCGGCCAAGGCCAAACAGCCAACAGCCCATGTTTTTCCCCTCCATTTCTCCATTCACTCACTCTCTCTCCCTCTCATTCCCTCACAAATCTTTCCCTTAGTTTCTTTATACAAAAAGGCTTCCTTTACCTATTTAATCTCCTCCAAAGGCTTAATAGAACATGGAAAAGTGGTGATCTAACATCACTTCAGAAGAAATTCTTGAAGACAAGGTTGGCCTAGGTTATCAAGTTAGGAGGGTGATATTGGTTGAAGAAGGTAAGCAAATCCTTAAGACTACTATCTTATACTCTTTTAACTAAAAACTAATTATGACATTGTTATGGTCTTGTAAACTCTATTATAGCCGGTGACCAAGCTTGATAAGGGGATATTCTCTACAAAGGTGAGTAGAACATCCAAAGCCTAATATAATAGTAGGTAGTGTAAAGTTTAACATAAGTGAAAAATGCTAAGTTATAAGTGGACGTGAAATTGAATGATAATGCATGTGTATGATTTATAAACTTTATGTGTACATTATATCCTATGGTGATATGTTGTTATTTTCATGTGTGCTTACCATTGTGCATGATCGACATGTTATTGTGTGTATACATGATAGTCAAACACATGCCTCTTAAGAAGAAATAGTTCTATAAATTAACATCATACTTGATTTTATGCATATATATGGCTACGCATATATTAAGATGATATAATGTGTTGGTTATCTTGAAAAGGCTCACATTTAGTTAACTTAGCAAGTTGTTATTTATACATGTTAATGACTTCCATAATGTTAGCATGATGTAAAGTAAAAATTATGAAAATTATTATGTTGTCATGGCTCTATGAATCCTTGCATGTTGTTATTACATGAAGGATATGATTATTGCATATTTGGAGGAAGGGACCGGGTTGAACCGGGGTGACCGAAGGGGAGAATATTACGATAATGTATAGGAGGAAGGGACAGGGTTGAACTGAAAGTGATAGAAGGGGAGAATATTTCGTTGAATAACGTATAGGAGGAAGGGACTGGGTTTAACCTGAGGAGACAGAAGGGGGAGTCCAATTTTATGTTTAACAAGTGTGTTTATATGGTTAAGATGGAAATTACATGTTAAAACTATATAAAAAATTTTAACTTTAGACTCTGTGATGAGTCGACTGATATAGGCAAATTCCAACAATATAAGTCGACTAACCCTCGCAATAAGTCGGCTATAGATGTGAGATTCTGTTACATAAGTCGCTGGAAACTACTCCTAATCGACTATATAAGATAGGTTAGTCGATTAGCTTCAGTTACAGGAAGCAAAAAGAGAGTGGACATCTTCTTTTAGCCAGAATTAGTCGACTATAGATGGTGATAAGTCGACTAGTATCTAGAGTAGTCGACTATACAAGATAGGGTAGTCGACTAGAATTATTATAAGTAACAAATAGAGAATACACATCTCTTTGGTCAAGACTTAGTCGACTATACATGGTTTATAAGTCGACTAGTACTAAGTGCAGTCGACCATACAAGATAGGGTAGTCGACTAGGTAAGTCATAGGCAGCCAACAGAGAGTGAATATCTTTTGGGACAGAGCCCAGTCGACTATAACTTCAATATAAGTCGACTAATAGTAGTATTAGTCGACTATAGGAATGGGTAAGTCGACTAATAACACCAATTTCTGTGTTTTGGACAGGACTTCAGCAAATACCCAAAAATGTACAAAAATAGTATAAATTACAAGTGTTAACCTTATGATAAATCCCAAATAGACATACATAATGGTCTTGCATATAATTACTGTTTTACTCGAGCTCACTCTATTTTATTAATCACCTTCAAGTTTGGATAAAGGCAAGGGACCCGCTTAATGGTAATATACGGGATAGGTGACAGCGGAAGATATTTTCACCCTTTTGGCATGTTCTTTTGATATGTATATATTATTTTAGAAAAATTATGTAAAACTTCTATATTGATGTTTACCATGAACTTTTGTAAATATTGAAATGCTTGTATTATTAGGTGCTTGACTCGAATCTTGTGTAATATTGTGGAGTTTTATGGAATAGTAATGTGTAGGCTATATTTCCTACTGGACTGTCAGATCAATGTTTGAAAATATGATAAATCATGCTGAGATCACATATGAATTTTGAGCAGAATATATTGTGAAGCCTTAAGTAGACTGACGTTAGCTGAAATTGAAGTGTTGTATCTTGATGGGTCTCACGCTTAGATTAAGGATAACCAGGATGATTGTGATAACTGAAAATATAAAGACTGGGACCGTTACAGTTGGTATTAGAGCTAAGGGTTATAGGTGAAGGAGAAGGTTAAGTCGGAGGTAGGAGGCAATAGAAAATTGTTAGGCTAAATATGTGTGGATATGTGAATATAATTAGGTAGTGAGTTTTATGTGACGGATTAACCATGAGTCAAGTGATAATTGATTATTTCCTCGCATTAGAATCGGGGTGCCCGCACATCCTGATTCGAGTGAGTTGACTAAGAGTGCGGGCTCTCAGTAACAGCAACTAGTGGTATGGGACACTGAGACGAGGGAATGCATTGAATTATCTATTGAACCTAAGTTATTCTGAAACATGAAACTTACAGGTAGACTAGGGATAAGTATAAGGGTAAGAGTGTGTATATGCATATATTGCTTCTTTCATGTTGTATGGCAGTATATCGAGACTATTTTTATAGGTTGAGATTGACATGACTCTTTATTTACATGTAGATGGGAGACTGACAAATATTGTCCAGTCTCTAACTCGGATAGTTCGAGTGCGAGTTGGATGGCAGGTTCTATGGATTAGGGATATGAGTCTGATGAGACTGACCCAGAGGTCATATTTACAGCCCCAGACCATATAGACCATGAGGAGGTTGAGTCTCAGGCGTCTAATGAGCCTGAACTGACCATTATTGATACGGAGAGTTAGGTTGGGGATTCACTTGATGTAGAAGAGATGGAGGATACAAGTGCAATAAAAGAAGAGACCCGAAGAGGTTCACTTATGGAGGTGTCTTTTGGGATGAAAAATGGGAAGACGACATGGATCTATATAATGATCTGGATGACTTGTGCTGCGCAAGAGAGGAATTACCGGTGGAAGATTCCGAGGAAGGCATGGATGATAGTGAGGATAGTAACAGTACTAGTGGGGAATCGAGTGGGGAGACTCTACGCTATGAGGGATGAATCTTTGAGCAATTACTTTTGATATGTATATTTATGTGTAAGCCTAATGTGCTAGTTGATGGATATCTTAGGAGTTTTGTTGTATATGCCCTGCCACATCTTGTATGCATGCACATGGGTTAGTTCGGATATCCAAAGGGTAGATATATCAGTGTAATATCCTTGTATCCGTTTTAGGGTGTATAAAAATATATATAGCAAGTTGCTTGTTTGCAAGTGATAATGACTATAAGTGATTGCATGAAACTAAAAATTTTATCAAAATTTGTTTTCATATATGTGAAGTATGTTGACTAGACGTCCTTATCTTATAGGAAGGACGCATGGATCTAAATCAACTACTACCCAATGAGTCATTATCGCTCGGTGTGTCACACTATAGTATGATGAGAAGTGCACACCCCATGGACAATAATGAAGATTCAGAAGTACAGATAGGAGGAGGTCACTCTAGGGGTAATGCCAGAGTGGCTCACTCAGTGAATGACAAAAGCAAATGATAACAATTCTCGCTGAGCATTGGAACAGTTTCAGAAGATGAAACCGCCAATATTTGAAGGGGAGGTGGATCCCTTACAAGCTGAGGCATGGCTTCTTCAGGTAAAAAGATTCTGGATGTGATGAATTATACCGATGAACAAAAAATATCTTTCTCTTCCTTTATGTTTCAAAAGGAAGCAGAACACTGGTGGAGGGCAGTGAAAAGTAGCACGAAAAGCACAAGAGAACCAATCACCTGAGAATTCTTAGTAAATAAATTTACTGAAAAGTATATTTCAGAAACAGCCAGCGACAAGATGGCGTCAGAATTTTTGAAATTACAGCAAAGTCAGATGAATGTGTCCCAATACGACCAGAGGTTTACCCAATTATCCAGGTATGCTGATGCCTTGATGGAGAGTGAGGCAGAAAGGACAAAGAGGTTCGTAAAGGGCCTGAAATTAGAAATTCGAGGCAGATCGATTCCTCTACAACTAAAGAATTATTTACAAGCTCTGGAAAGAGCCTTGGAGGTAGAAATGGATATGCAAGAAAGTCATGAAGACTGGGCGAAGGAATTTCCCAGCTCAAAGCGTCCCCGATATCAAGGACCATCAGTGTCCGTGGCTCCGAAAATCACCAGTAGTAAAGGATTTGGGTTTAACGTCACTCTTCAAAGAGGAGGATAGGCCAGAAGCAGAGGAACATGGTTAAGGAATAGAGACACTTTTTCGAAAACACAGACTACCTCTGCATCCCACCCTAGAATCTCGGAGGCCCCTTGGTGCCAGAAGTGTAAGATAAACCATTTTGAAAATTGCATCCAAGAAAGGACTTGCTATAATTGTGGAGGGTGGGGAATTTAAAGAAAAATTGCCCAACGATGCGCGAAAGCCAAGGGCAGAGTAGGGGAAGTGGGAGGCCAGCTATGAGAATGAACCCTCTCAGGGGACCAACCAGTAATTTTATGCTGCCCAGTAATGTTCCGCGACCTGCTGCAACTCAATCATCTGTACAACAACCAAGGGCTCAAGGGAGAACTTTTGCATTGACCAATCGAGAAGCATTGGCCTCGAATGCAGTAGTAGAAGGTAAGATCTCCATATCAGGAATATTGCTCATGCATTGTTTGATCCTAGAGCTACTCATTCATTAATATCTAGTGCTTTTGCTTATAAATTAAATCAAGTATCAGAACCCCTACGATTTCAGTTCACACCCATAGGGGTAAAGATAATAGCTGCACTAAATATATGAACTGTGAAGTAATGATTGGAGAGATGGAAACATCTATTGATTTGATTAAGCTGGGCGAGATGGAGTTTGATGCAATATTAGGAATGGACTGGTTGTCCGCTTGTGGTGCACATGTGGATTGTAATAGGAAGAGGATCGTCTTTAAAATGGAAGGAGTTTCGGAGTTTATTTTTGAAGGAGTAAAAGTTAGTCATGATATACCCTACATATCGGTCATTAAAGCCACCAAGTTAATGAGGCAAGGATGTCAAGAATTTCTGGCTTCAGTTTTGCATACCACTAGAACTGATATCAAAATTGAGACTATTCCAGTCGTGAATGAGTTTCCTGATGTATTCCCGAAAGATTTACCAGGTCTGCCCCCAGATCGAGATGTAGAATTTGCAATAAATGTGATGGCCGGTACTGACCTAATTTCGAAAGCACCACATCGTATGGCCCCTACAGAAATGAAAGAACTTAAAACTCAACTGCAGGAATTAATAGATAACGGTTTCATCCGATCGAGTGTATCTCCCTGGGCAGCACCAATACTATTTGTTAAGAAGAAGGATGGAAGTATGAGATTATGTGTCGACTATCGGGAGTTGAATAAGGCCACTATTAAAAATAGGTACCCGCTTCCTCGGATTGATGACTTATTTGATCAACTACAAGGGTCTTGTGTATTTTCTAAGATAGACCTTAGGTCAGAATATCATCAGTTAAAGGTCAAACCAGAAGATGTGTCTAAATCGGCTTTTAGGACAAGATATGGACATTTTGAATTCCTAATCATGCCTTTTAGACTCTACCCCAGCAGCATTTATGGACCTAATGAATCGAGTGTTCCAACTATATCTTGATCAGTTTGTGGTGGTATTTATCGATGATATTTTGATCTATTCGAAGAATAGGAAAGATCATGAAAATCATCTTAAAATTGTCCTCCAAATCTTGAGGGAGGAGCAACTTATGCTAAATTGAAGAAACGTGAATTTTGGTTGGAACAAGTAGGGTTTCTTGGCCATATTATATCCAAGGAAGGAATATCAGTAGATTCAATGAAAATTGAAGCAATCAAAGAATGGCCTAGACTCACAACTATTACTGAAGTTCGAAGTTTCTTGGGGTTAGCTGGATACTACAGAAGATTTGTGAAGGATTCTTTCTAATGGTGGCACCATTGACACAATTAACTAGAAAGAATAAGAAGTTTGTATGGGGAGAAGAACAAGATAAGAGCTTCCTTGAAGTTAAAACTAAGCTAACATCTGCTCATGTTCTAACTGTACCTTCGAGAACTGAAGGATTTGCCATCTATAGTGATGTGTCAAAATTGGGACTGGGTTGTGTGTTAATGCAACATGGGAGAGTTATTGCCTATGCGTCCCGACAATTGAGAATTCATGAAAGAAATTACCCCACTCATGAGTTGAAATTAGCCGCTGTGATTTTTGCTTTGAAGATCTGACGATATTACTTGTATGGAATGTCTTGTGAAATCTTTACTGACCATAAAAGTTTGAAGTACATTTTCACACAAAAAGAACTGAATATGAGGCAGAGGAGATGGCTAGAACTAATGAAAGATTATGATATTACTATCTAATACCACCCTGGAAAGGCCAATGTGGTGGCTGATGCCTTGAGTCGGAAATCAGGAGGAGCAGTGGCCACTCTGATAACTCGCCAAACAAGATTATTAAGAGATCTAGAAGAAATGCAAGTAGAGGTGCGAGTCATTGAACCGTCCAATGCTAAGTATCAATTGAATCAAGTAAGTATTCAGTTTGATTTATATGACAAAATCAAAGAGGCCCAACAAAGAGATGCTCAAATAAGGAAAATTATGAAAAAAGTACAAGAAGGAGAACTCAAGGAGTTTCAAAATGAAGATGATGTACTGAAATTTAGACTCAGATTATGTGTACCGGATGTAGTAGAGATTAAGGAAGAAATAATATAGGAAGCTCATTTTATCATGTATACAGCTCATCCAGGGAGCACAAAAATGTATCAGGATCTGCGTCATAACTTCTGGTGGGATGGAATGAAAATGGATATTTTCAAGTTTGTCCACAAGTGTTTAGTACATCAGTAAGTGAAAGCGGAACATAAGAAACCCCCAGGATTGCTGATACCATTATCAATTCCTGAATGGAAGTGGTGTCACATTGCCATAGATTTTGTTCCTAGACTTCCTCGGACATCCCAAGGACTAGATACAGTCTGGGTCATGGTAGATAGACTTACTAAATCTGCCCATTTTCTACCTATCCGGATCAATTACTTTATGGAGAGGCTGGCTCAAGTATATATTCGAGAAATAGTTAAACTATATGGAGTGCCTGAGTCCATTGTATCAGATCAAGATCCTAGATTTCAGTCTGAATTTTGGAGAAGCCTATCCGAAGCTATGGGCACTAAGTTGCATCTCAGTACACCGACACACCCCCAAATAGATGGACAATCAGATAGGACCATTCAAATATTGAAAGATATGCTGAGGCTTGTGTATTAGATTTTGGAAGAAGTTGGGACAACTGTTTACCCTTAGTGGAGTTTGTTTATAATAATAGTTATCAGTCTACCATTGGTATGCCTCCGTTTGAAGCATTATATGGTAGAAAATGTAGATCATCGATCTGTTGGGAGGAAGTTGGGGATAGAAGGATATTCGGCCCTGACATAATTCAAGAAGCCACTTATAAGATTAAGTTAATTAAGGAGAGTATGAAGGCAGCCCAGGGCAGGCAGAAGCTTATGCAGATAATCGCCACAGACCACTGAAATTTGAGGTAGGGGATAAAGTTTTCCTGAAGGTATCTCCAATGAAGGGAGTGAGACGCGCCGGCAATAAGAACAAATTAGCTCCTAGATATGTTGGATCATTTGAAATATTGGATAGAATTGGACCGGTTGCTTATTGTTTAGCCTTACCTCCTGTTTTGGAGAGGATGCACAATGTATTTCATGTCTCTCAGTTAAGAAAATACGTATCTGATCCTGACCATATAATCTCCTATGGACCTCTGCAAATATAAAAAGAATGTCATATACGGAAGAGCCAATGCAAATCTTAGATTGCAAGGATAAACAATTGAGAAGCAAAACTATTTCTTTCGTCAAGATTTTATGGAGGAATCAACATATAGAAGAAGCAAATTGGGAGCTGAAAGAGGAGATGCGGAAGAACTACCCACATTTGTTCTAAGATATGTTGAGTTTCGAGGATGAAACTTCTATAAGGAGGGTAGAATGTAACACTTGACTTAACTAATCACCTTTTTCTTAACACTTGAATACTTTAGGGAGGTGATGTGGATACAAGTATTCATGTAAGATACTTATACTATACATTATGCCATACATATATTAGTATGTATATATTAGTATGTATGTATATAGATTTAAATACACACACATGCATGTTGACTTCTTTACCATACCCCCACCATACTTGTTAGTACAAGTGTAAGTACCTAGAGTGGGTGAATAGGTGTACGGCTAATCTAATGAACAAAATGCGAAAATTAAAACTTAATTACAACACACTTAATATAACCAACGAGTGTAGCCGAATTCCAGGTGAAGGGCTATGGACTAACTCCTCTTGATTCCTCTGAATAAGAGTTGATGTGCTATATGAAGCTCTCGTAGTTAAACACAAGTGAGGCACACAAACAAACACAATCAAGCATATAAGAGTGATATGACAATATGAATGATGCAAGGCATAAAGTAATAGAGAGAGTTAGAGAAAGTGGATCAATCGCAAACACACGGATATGTTTCGAGGTTCGAGCACACAGCTCAACGTTCCCGCCTTCATATAGAAGGATTTCCACTAATTTGTCCACACAGGACTCCCACATAGGGAACCTCCACTGAGGATTTGGGGCAATTACAATTTGGGGTACACAACTCCTCTCTCAGCTAAATACAACCTCTCACTATGGTAAGGCACAACCAACACAAAAATCACCTCACACAGGAGGGGTAGGCACTTAGCCAATACAAATCAATCACCTCACACTTGAGGGATTCCAACACAAACTCCACCTCTCACTAGAGGGAGCTAAACATAATCTTCACCTCTCACTAGAGGGAGCTAACTACAACTTCCACAATCACCTCACAATAGAGGGATACCAAATCAATCACCTCTCACTAGAGGGATATCACAATGAAGAAAGTTTATAACTTGGTGGTTTTCACAACCACAAACTAATTTTTTTCACAAAAATAAAGATCCTATAGAGAGGATAGAATGATAAGCTCAAGTGTGAAAAACAAAGAGTTTGAAAATCAAAAACTCAAAGAAAAATACTTGGGAAACCAACTTAGTATTTGATAGAAATGGAGATCAAAGAAAATATCCCAATATATATTTTCCTTTGATTTTTTCAACCCTTTAAAAACAAATAAAGATTGATCTTTTGCAACTAAAAACTCTTTTGAAAACTTGTATAAAACACTAGAGAAGATCAGAATTTTAGCTCTTAAAAACTTGTTCAAAACAGTCAAGAGAAAACCCATTTATATAGCCATTTAAAAACTATCCGTTGGCAGCCAATTATGGTCAGAATTGACCATCCAGTCGACCGGCCGGTCGACCGGCCAACGGTCGAAATTTGACCGTTGCCAACCTCCGGTCGACCGTCCTTACCTGAGAGTAAGGAGACTTCAGTCGGTCGACCGCACGGTCGACCGGCCAAACCAAATGGCCTTTGTGCACGTCTCGTGCACATCCGGTCGACCATTCCGATCGACCGGCTCCTGGTCCGGTCGACCGGTCGATCGACCGCCAGAGCCTGGCAGGCAATATACAGGATTTAAAAACATATCTATTTAACTTTAATTAAATCGCTTAAAATCTCTAAAAATCCAAAAAAATAAGTTCTTATATTCTCTTTGAAATACAAACATGTGTGAAAAAATTTAACACATATTTCAAACAATTTGAACCATTTTTGTGACTTAGAAATTTTGCCGAAAACCAAATTCCATATTTTCCAAAACTAGGATTTTTGATTTGAAACATCGTTTTGTCCAAAACTCATCTAAATACAAAAACATGATATTTAAACAACTTTGAGGCATATAGTATATGGATATAATCCAATATACATATATATATATATATATATATATATATATATATATATATATATATATATATATATATATATATATATATATATCAATGTTTTTGAAATTAAATCCAAAAATAAGTTTTGTTAAAATACAAAACTCAAATACATGAATAGGTTATCAAAATAAGCTTTTCTAGGAATATGAAGCATACATGTATATAAATCAAATCTAATATACATTAAATCATGTAAACTTGTTTTGATTCTAACTATTCATGAAAACCAAGATCGGTTAAACCAAAAACCGAAAACCAATAAACATAAAACTTTAAACAAGTGTGTGTGTTGTGAACTTGAGCATATCACACTATCTAATTTTTAACAATGGATCTAAACTATAAACTAAACAATGTACCGAAGTCTTCTTGTAGAGCGCCATCTCCAAGTCGACTCGATCCAAACGTGATCCACCGAGTGCTAGATATGAACTTTGATGCTCGGGCTCTTGAATCACCATGTGAAAGCTTCAAAACACTTTTGTTGAAGCTAATCACCTACTAATATCTTGGTTAAGTATCTGAAACTAAACATCATAAGATTATTAGTAAACAATAACACATTAGTTAATCATCATCAAAACTAGAGTGGAACGCCTCTGGGCCAACAACAAGTACTTCATGAAGGGGGGAGGGATGGGAACCTTACTTATAGGAGTAAGGTATAGGCGTAGGGAGATGGTGTTAGGGGGGCACTTGGAATTATATCATTGAAGGAATAAAGTATAAATGGGGAAAATGAGGAGAAAACTCTCATTTGGCAACACTCCTTCTATTCATTTCCAACTCCAAAACTCCCTCCCTTCTTCTCTTTGACAGCCGGCCAAGGCCAAACAGCTAACAACCCATGTTTTTCTCCTCCATTTCTCCATTCGCTCACTCTCTCTCCCTCTCATTCTCTCACAAATCTTTCTCTTAGTTCCTTTATACAAAAAAAGGCTTCCTTTACCTATTTAATCTCCTCCAAAGGCCTCATAGAACATGAAAAAATTGGTGATCTAACATTAGAAGAAATTCTTGAAGACAAGATTGGCCTAGGTTATCAAGTTATGAGGGTGATATTGGTTAAAGAAGGTAAGCAAATCCTTAAGACTACTATCTCTCTTATACTCTTTTAATTAAAAACTAATTATGACATTGTTATGGTCTTGTAGACTCTATTATAGCCGGTGACCAAGCTTGATAAGGGGATATTCTCTTCAAGGGTGAGTAGAACATCTAAACCCTAATTTAATAGTAGGTAGTGTAAAGTTTAAAATAAAGTGAAAGTGCTAAGTTATAAGTGGACGTGAAATTGAATGATAATGCATGTGTGTGGTTTATAAACTTTATGTGTACATTATATCCTATGGTGATATGTTGTTGTTATTTTTATGTATGCTTACCATTGTGCATGATCGACATGTTATTGTGTGTATACATGATAGTCAAACATATGCCTCTTAAGAAGAAATAGTTCTATGAATTAACATCATACTTGATTTTATGCATATATATGGCTACGCATATATTAAGATGATATAATGTGTTGGTTACCTTGAAAAGGCTCACATTTGGTTAGCTTAGCAAGTTGTTATTTTATACATGTTAATAACTTCCATAATGTTGGCATGATGTAAAGTAAAAATTATGAAAATTATTATGTTGTCATGGCTATATGAATCCTTGTATGTTGTTATTACATGAAGGATATGATTATTGCATATTTGGAGGAAGGGACCGGGTTAAACCGGAGGTGACCGAAGGGGAGAATATTACGATAATATATAGGAGGAAGGGACTGGGTTGAACTGGAGGTGATCGAAGGGGAGAATATTTCGTTGAATAACGTATAGGAGACCGTGTTTAACCAGAGGTGACCGAAAGGGAAGTCAAATTTTATGTTTAACAAGTGTGTTAATATGGTTAAGATGAAAATTGCATGTTAAAACTATATAAAAATTTTTAACTTTAGACTCTGTGATGAGTCGACTGATATAGGAAAATTCCAATAATATAAGTCGATAACCCTCGGACCAAATCGGTTATAGATGTGAGATTCTGTTACATAAGTCGCTGGAAACCACCCCTAGTCAACTATATAAGATAGGTTAGTCGACTAGCTTCAGTTACAGACAGCAAACAGAGAGTGGACATCTTCGTTTAGCCAGAATTAGTCGACTATAGATGGTGATAAGTCGACTAGTATCTATAGTAGTCGACTATACAAGATAGGGTAGTCGACTAAAATTGTTATAAGCAACAAACAGAGAGTACACATCTTTTTGGTCAAGACTTAGTCGACTATAGATGGTTTATAAGTCGACTAGTACCAAGTGTAGTCGACTATACAAGATAGGGTAGTCGATTAAGTAACTCACAAACAACCAACAGAGAGTGAATATCTTTCTGGACAGAGCCCAATCAACTATAGCTTCAATATAAGTCGACTGATAGTAGTATTAGTCGACTATAAGAATAGATAAGTCGACTAATAACACCAATTTCTGTGTTTTAGACAGGACTTCAGCAAATACCCAAAAATGTTCAAAAATAGTATAAATTACAATTGTTAACCTTATGATAAATCTCAAATTGACATACATAATGGTCATGAATATAATTACTATTTTACTCATTAAGCTGTCGAGCTCACTCTGTTTTATTAATCACCTTTAGGTTTGGATAAAGGCAAGGACCCGCTTAATGGCAATATACGGGATAGGTGACAGCGGGAGATATTTTCACCCTTTTGGCATGTTCTTTTGATATGTATATATTGTTTTAGAAAAATTATGTAAAACTTCTATATTGATGTTTGCTATGAACTTTTGTAAATATTGAAATGCTTGTATTATTAGGTGCTTGACTCGAATCTTGTGTAATATTGTGGAGTTTTATGGAGTAGTAATGTGTAGGCTATATTTTCTACCGGATTGTCAGATCAATGTTTGAAAATATGATAAATCATGTTGAGATCACATATGCATTTTAAGCGGAATATATTGTGAATTCTTAAGTAGGCTGATGTTAGCTGAAATTAAAGTGTTGTATCTTAATGGGTCCCACGCTTGAATTAAGGATAACCATGATGATTGTGATAACTGAAAATATAAAGACTGAGACCATTATAAGATAGTCCAGAGCCATTCACTGGGAATTCGACTACACTCTTGTATTATACTTTGTGTTTTTAGCTTAATAGCTTTAATTTGCATAAATAATTTTTAATTCCGCATTATTCATCATTAGATTAGTTAGTCACCCATTCACCCCCCCTTTAGGTGACCTATAAGTGGTATCAGAGTTTGGTGCTCTTAATTAGGGTCTAACAACCTTGAGTTAAAGATCCTCATTTTTTAGCTAATCACAAATTTGTTTACACACACATGGATTTCATGACATCTCCCATGTTTGATATTCTTAACATCCATATTTGGAAGGTTAAGATGTCAATGTACCTCAAAGCTCTAGGTATTCATGTTTATTTTGCCACTATTAAAGATTCATATTGTTTAAATGGCAAAAACCTTGAAGCTAATGCAAAAGCCCTTCATGCTTTAAGATCTACCCTAAATGATGAATATTTATTTAGGGTTGCTAATTTTGATTCGGCTTTTGTAGTATGGAACACTCTAGTCTCCTTTGGTGAACAAAAGTAATACTATACCGGGAGCGACTCGGATGATGGAAGTAATGATTCCAACAGATGCTACATGGTCTAAGGGGATAACCCCCTTGAGATAAATTCTGAATCCGAGCTTGATGAAGATGTTGACATGTCATATGATGAGCTTACTTTATTTTGTCAACAAATTCTTGAAAAATATGATGTGCTCAAAAAGGATAATAAAAGATTGAAAAATAAATTTGAATGCATTTCAAATGAAAATAAATTTTTGAAAACGGAAAATATTTTCTTGACTTCAAAATTAAATGATATTTGTGAAGGAAATAAATCTTTGAAAAATAAAATCACTTTAATGGAAAAAGAAAAAGAGATTGCTTTGGATGAAGATAACTCTTTGAAAAGAAAAATTGTTTCGAAGACTGTTGATTCTCATAATGATCCTTGCCATGTTTTTCATGCTACTATTGATAAAAATGAGATTCAAGTCTTGAAAAATAGAATAAATTGTCTGAGCTCAACTTTGAGTAATTGTGCATTCATTCAGCCATTCTAAATTGAAAAACTTGTTTCAAAAGAAATAAGCTCTACATGTTCATGCACATAACCCACGACATACATATGCACACTATACACATCATGATCACACTCATTCTCATATGCATGATAGAGTGTACAAATGTACACATTACGGTCGCAAAGACATCTTACAAGATTTTGCTTTGATAGATTAAATTCCATAAATTTTGCAAATAATAATGTTTGGGTTATAATGCTAACCCTCATGGAGCCAAAAGGAAATGGGTACCAAAATCCCCACCTCTTGTGTTTGATGTATGTGTGGGCTCTCACATGACGTGAGAGGTATGATGCCTTAGTAGTGGATGCATATGGATCTAGATGGACATACCCTATTGATGCATCACTATCAAGAAAGGCCACTATAGTTTGGAGATTTAGAGATGAGCCTGATTGATTTTGGTAGCTATATTTAACTCTCATTTTTATTTACATGCTTTAATATAAATATTTTTAGCATATTTTGATTTCAATGCTCATTATTTTAATTGAACATATTTTTGTGCTTCATGTCGTGATTACTTGTTTAGATGTAGTTTTCATTAAAACTTGTGTATATACTTGTACAAGTAGTGAGCAACACTTGATTTTTATATTTTTATCCTTCATTACTTATTTGTATTCATTACATGTACATGTATAACCTAGTTTTCATGATTCTTTCATTTACACTTGTTTTCCCTATCTTTGTACATATTTGTTTCATGTATATATTATTTTTGTCTAAAACTAATAAATATACATGTATACCCTTGAGTCATTTGCCTTCATGTAAATTCTATTATGGACTCGTTTATGTTTGGGACATGTATGTATATTTTTAGTTTTGATAAAATATACATATACCTTGAAGTTTGTTTAAATTTGATGAAAAATAAATTTTTATGATTTTCCTGTTTTTGATAAAAGAACTTCATGTTTATTTTGAACCTTATTGACTATTTCATGAATATTCTATTCACAGGCACTCATATTTCTTTATTTACTCGTGACTTTGTTTCATGAGCACATTTTTTTGGGCTTTATAGATTTCGAGTGTCAATTTTTGTGTACTTAGCAATGTTTCATGAGATATATATGATTTGGTTTCATGTTTGAAGGATCTTTAACTAGTTTTTCAAAAATTACTTTAAACTAGTTATTTTTCTTCATTTGATAGTGTTTTCAATTTACAATATTTTCAAATCATAATTTTTGAAAACCCCTACCTTCAAAGGGCGGATGGTTGGGAGACCATGCCTTGTATGCATTAATGAATATCTTTTAAACATGTGCATAAATAGGGTGGATAGTTATGAGTTATACACATGATCTTCATGATATTTCACTTTTGTATACTCATATATGTTTTCTATATATATATATATATATATATATATATATATATATATATATATATATATATATATATATATATATACATACATACATACACATACACATATATCTATATACACACACACACATATAAAAAAAAAATATGCTTCAAATTTTATTAGTATCAATTTCAATTGGTATTTTCATTTTTCATACAAACATATATATATTATTTGATTGTGCTTGTTTTATAATATTTACATGTTTAAAGCACAAATTATGTTTACGCTAAGCTTGACTAATTTTTAAATGTTAATTAGTATCTTAATGAGCTTATGCATTGTTATTTCAATTGACATTTAATTGATATCAAAATATACCTCATATTTTACTTTTCAATTGGTATCAAAACCTACAAGATATTTCTATTGGTATCAAAAATTTATAAGTTTTCAATTGGTATCAAAAAAAAAATCTACTATTGATATCTTAAAATTTGTTTATTCACAAGTGGTACCAACTTTTGTTTTGTCAACAACAATTTGATTTCATTTTGTTGACTTTAGACATTTCAAAATTTTGTTTTAAGTTTTATCAAAAAATTTGGTTTTTTAAAATTTATTGATATATATTGCCTATATGCAAGGGGAGCTTAGCATCTCCTCTATACATAGATTCATGTTGAGTGTATCTCAAATTGAGGAGCTTGACATCTCTTCTTTAAGTGGTACACGTGTGTAGGGGAAGCTTAACATCTCCACTTATACATTGTATATTATGCTTTATGTTGGTTAGGGTCTTGTCATCCCTTCTTCATGTAATGCATGTATAAACGGGGAGCTAACTTTACGTCTCTCTTCTTCATGAATGTATATCGCATATATATCGCTAATGTTTGATTTGTTTTCGCCCCTTTGTTGATGAATTGAAAAAAAGGAATTTTGAGAGTTTATATATGCATGTTTATTTTCTTGTTTATGCAAAAAGGGGAGAAGAATTTAGTGAGTTTATGCATATATGTTTTTGTTTAGTTTATGCACTTTATTGAACATTTTTATGTTTATTGTTATGCATGAGTTAAGAGGAAGCATCTATGAAATTTAACTTTAATCCATGCATATATAACTCCATGAGTTTTGTCATCATCAAAAAGGGGGAGATTGTAGGCCTAAAGGCCCATCGCTCTAGTTTTGATGATGATTAACTCATGTAGTTATAGTATTAATGATCTTGTGTTATTTAGTTTCAGATATTTGATCAAGATCTTAGTAGGTGTTTAGCTTCAACAAAGGATTCGAAGTCAACTTTTAGAGCTAGCACGTCTTGATTCAAGAGCTTGTGCATCAAGTACTCAAGAGGAGTGTAGCTCATTGGATCAAGGTTTGGACCAAGTTAAGAAGGAGAAGAAGATTTTCAAGAGAAGATTTTCAAGAAGACTTGTGTCGGATATTGTAAATGTCAAATTTTATTTTTAGATAAAATGTAATGGGTAGTTAGTTGGTGGATTTCTCAAGTTCATACACACACAAAAAAAATTTATATGTGTTTTCATAAGTTAGTTTTGTGTTTAAAAAAAATATCGTTTTGGATTTATCAAAACTCATTTTAGAGCTTATTGTCAAAACCATAGATATTTCATCTCATATGTGTAGTGGATCATATCCATACACACTAAGCTTCAAAAGTGTTTAAAATGTTTTATTTTTGTATTTGGAAAAGTTTCGAAAAAATCATTTTTCAATTTGGAGATTGTTTTTGAAAAATACAGATTTTTGTTTAAGGCAAAATTTCTATATCACAAAAATGGTTCAAAATATTTATAATATGTGTTGATTTTTAATCAAACATGTTTGTACATCAAAGTATTTCAATGAACCTACTTTTGTAGATTTTATGTGAATTTATGGGATTTTATTGGAGTTAAAATAACAAGGTTTTTAATCCCACATTTTAGCCAGACTACACTGGCGGTCGACCGGACGGTCGTTCGGACCAGGAGTCGGTCGACCGGACTGGTCGACCAATGTGCATAGACGTGCACATGTCTTTTAGCTGGTGGGCCGGTCGACCGACCCGGTCAACCGTCCATAGAGCTCTGCTATCTGGATCTGGCCCCGGTCGACCGGGCAGTCGACCGGTAGGTCAAAGCCCAGGATCGGTCGATCGCCTGGTCGACCGGCAGGCTGTAACGGTCAGAAATTTGATCGTTGGCCAATCGACCGGCTGGTCGACCAACAACAGCATCAGCTGCTGAGTTGGCCTGCAACGGCTAGTTTTTGGGAGCCTATAAAATGGGGTTCCCTTAGGCTGTTTTCTATAAGATTCAAGAGAGTTTTTGTGCTAGTTTTTTCTACCTCTCTAAGTATTTATCTCCACTTGTTTTAGAGCAAATACTTTCATATCATAGAAGAGTTTTCAAGAGTGTTTTGCAAAAGAGATTTCTTGAGTTTTTCCTCCACTACTCTATCTTGTATTCTCACACATACTTGAGCTATCCATTGCTATATCAATCCTCTGGTATCTTTGTTGTGAGAGTATTTTTAGGTGATCAAAGTGTTGAGATTACCAAAGTGTTTCATCTTATATTTGAGGGGCGAACTTGCGGGTTCATGTTGTTTCGAGTTTTTTTGTGGGAGCTCAGTGTAGAGGTGCGGCCTCGGTAAGCTAGTGTGTTTGTTCTTGCGGGAACAAGAGAGGGACTAGTGAGTCCAAAGAGTTCTAGTGTGAACTCATTGCAGGTGCTGTGGCACAGAGTGATCCGATGGGATCAGTTTTTAGTGAAAATCCTTCATAGTGTTGAAGGTGGGGACGTAGAGCAAGGGTGCTCAAACCTCAAAACAAATCTCCCGTGTTTGCGATTGCTCTCTATCTCTCACTTGTGTATATATCTTACATGCTTACATTGCCTACATCTTTATATGCTTGATATATCTTGGGCTCTATATTTATATGCTTGGGATTGTTTGCTCACACTTGTATTCAACCAAGAGGCCATAGTGGCACCTCAACTCTTGTTCTAGAGGAATCTTGAGGAGATAATTCAGAGCCCTTCACCGGGAATTCGGCTACACTCTTATATTATACTTTGTGTGTTTAGCTTAATAGTTTTAATTTGCATAAATAATTTTTAGTTCCGCTTTATTCATCATTAGATTAGCTAGTCACCTATTCACCCTCCTAGGTGACCTACACCTCTTACGTAGGTAAGTCCTCCAAGGGTACTACAGCTGAATGGTATACCCTTCACACTACATGCATTAGACTTATTAAGAGTTTAATTTAACCTTACCTGGCTGTATTATAAGAGCATCATCACCATAATGAAGGGGTAGTAGCTACAACGCTACATATTGGATACAAACATATCAGGGTTGATGTTTCACACGAGTATCATCAGTCCAGCTTATTTCTACCACATTGTACCTCTTTCATGAAACTAACTCCCAATCAAGTAGGTTGGACTCCCACTGTCGTGAGCTCTACTATGAGTTTAACCCCATCTCCCTCGATGATTCTAGGATCACAATCCTAAAAAGACCCTCAGTCAGAATAACTTATGTTGTTCAAAGTTAAATAATGGCTTACCAGCCTTTATTTCTCAAGTTATGACAGTCAGAGGTTTAACTCTTCGTAATCACATTATTATGACTCTTGACACCCTTTATTAGACCTATAAAGCAGACCTATAAAGCCTTTAGGTAATTGTCCGAGTCTCCCTCCATTTGAAATCATAAGTTAGTTATAAAGTTTTCTTGTTGCCTTAATATCAAACAATCAAATTATACCATGATGGTTTATGATAAAGCACATATTTATCAAAACTTTAAAAGATGTACATGTACAAGAGGAAAATATTTATTATCCATTCTACTCACCCTATTAAGACATTGATGATGTTTCATATTGAATTTTAGTATCTTAAAAGATGGCTGCAAATTGGTTCTTTACCAGATAGCATGACATCCTAATTTGTCTTGTCATTTATATTCTTAATAATATTTGAATTTTTATCTTGGACAAATCATCATTGTCTTAATTTAGTGATTAGAATATAAAATTTAATTTTCTCATTGTACTTGTAACTTTATTTTCATAAATAATACATGCATATAATGTATGCAATATATATCTTTAGTTTTGAAATATGTCACATTTAAAATCTTCAAAGAAATTTTAAGTGATTTTAAAAAATATTTACAATTAACATTAAAAATTATAATATTTTTTCTAAAAATGTAAAGTTTTCAAAGAAAACTTGAAGTGCATAACTATGTAAAATGTAGTAATTTTAAAATATTTTAACTATAAAACAATGCACTCATAATTTCAAAATTTCAAATTTAATATATAATACAATTTAATTAAAATTTGAGGTTTATTATTTTCATGACTTAGATAAGAATTTCTCATAATTTTATTATTGTTAAAATCATAAATATACTTAAATAGGAGATATACAAAAATTTGAAAGTTATGAATTTATATAATTTTAATATAATAAGTTAAATCTATGTAAGATAATTTTAACTTCATATAATATCAATTATATCTTATTACATGAAAAATCATTAATGAAATAAAATAATATATATATATTTTTATCACTTAGAAAGTGGGAGACTATAATTTTTAAGAATCAAACTGAAGTTTGATTCATAAGGAGTCTAATATATTATATCATAAGAAAGACATTTATATTTTGGCAACATAACTTTAATTGATCTCAATAGATTTGAATGAAGGTAAAGTTGCACATGGATATGATCTCAATTAACATCTACATCTATAAGAACTCAAATTATAAGAGTTAAATTAGTCGAACCCTCGATAGATATAATAGTTGAAGGATTCATTCTCTATGAATTCTTATTATTCCCTTATCATATTAACATGAAAAGTTTTTCACTATATGCCTTACATGCCCCCGTAGACTAAAAAAAGAAGCACACCATGAATAAAAAAAAAAAACTCAATGTTATAAATAAGTAACTGGAGAGTTATTGCCATAGACCTTCATCTATCAATAAACAAAAATAACATTTTAGAGTAGGATATTAAACATTTCACTCATTTGAGTCGATCAATACAGAAAATGACATGTGTACCCATTAAGAAAATGCCTAACAAAAAGACTCAAGTATCAAAAAACAGTGACATACTATATATTCTTGAACTTTATAATGTGTTAGCTGCTAAATCTGTTTTTAGCATTTACATAGGAAAATCAGCTGAGAAGAAAGTAATTAGGACTAAAAATATGAGAAGCATTTCTCGCACCATAAATTACAGCTCCTTGAAGAAGAAATAAAACAATGACAATAAAGAGAGAAAGCCCTAGTAATTATGGAAGGCCTAAATTAGCAAGTCAAATAAAAGGAACATATTTATATCTGAAAGTAACCAACGATTAAAGCATTAAAAAGTCCTACTTGATGGAGCCATACAGATCTTCAACTTGTTAGCAAGTCTTAAGTAAAACCACATTAGTAAAATGTCACATATCAATGACATTAAATTAAGTAATATCATTTGATAACTTAAGTTATGAAAGGAAGGATCACATTTTCATACATCTGAGCATTTAACAGTAAATCCAATGTAGTAGATTTATCAAATATAACCACTTTCAAAGTATAAAAACTGTAAAAGTACGAGTACGATTACGAATTAATAATTTTAGTGACTGCAAATAAGAGTAGAAGAACTAATGCATATATCAGGTCCATGATTCAGTATTATTGACCCTTCAAAGAAAATGACACCCCATTATTGTTTAAAAATAGAAAGTTCAGTTGCATAAGTTTCTTGGTTACTACTTGCTAAGGTGCAGAGCTAATTGAACGATCAAGAGCATAGAAAGAAGTTTGCTTATAGTTCACAACTATATCCCAGTTTTTGTCCTAATCAGACCAGAACTTATCATTTGTCTAAGTTTAATAATGTAATAATTTGTAACTAGTTCCTACTTTTTCTTACTCATCAAACCTTTATTCTAGCAAAATAATCTAGCTTGTCAAGTAACTTTGTCTGTATATAGTATAAACTAGACGATCTTCATAGTGCCAAAGAGCAATATACAGAACACATAAGAATTTATTATTACACCTAATGAGTATAAATAGAGAACAAAACTATAGGCCTGTAAATGAAAACTATCCAGGGCTGAAGTTTCAGTTATCAAAACAAGAATTATTTAACTCAGCTAAACAATTTCAAAAGGTAGAACATAAAAAGAAGCTCACTGGAAGTTAAAAAATGATCAGTCTTTTTCAAATTTCACAATCAAATAATAGTTTTACAAGAATTTTGTTAGTATAATAACTTGTAAGAATCAGAATATAAATTTTGTAAGAACTTTAATCGGGTAAAATCTTACAAGAATTGAACTCTAATTTTCAAAACAGATCTTTACAGGAACTCAATTAGTTTATTTCTAGTAAAAGAAACAAATTAAGATTAATTCAATTAAACCAAATAAATGAATTATTTCTTAAGTAAAAGACATGAATCAAACAATTAAAAATGATTTGATTTGCAAGAAATCAATTTTACAAAATGTAGTGGCTGGGTTGTTAATTACTAGTAAATATTAGGAATTATTTTGTAAGAAATTAAAATAATAAGAACTTGTGTTAATTTTTTGCAATATTTAATCAAACAAAATTTGCAAGTATCTAGATAGTAGTTTGTAAGAAAAATCTTAATCTATTTAATTTGCGTTAAGTATGGAACAGATTAAAGAAATCTTTTGTAAGAATTAGCTAAATAATTAACTAATCGTAGGAATATAAAATATGCTTTTACGAATTTAGATAACTATTTTATTGCATAAAATAAGTGTTTTTAAAAAATAATAATTAATTAATTTATATTCATTTTTACCTTCTGGATGCAATTTCACATTAAGAGTCATTTTAAACATTTTGATATGACTACAGCTTTCTCAAATGCCTATGAAGAGACATTATGCACCAATAGAAGAATATCATAATGGATCAGACACATATGCAGGCACACAAACACCCACTTCTTGACACTTAGCTTTTCATCATACTCAAGAAATATTTGATAATTATTGAATACAATTAAATAACTTTTCATAAGTCCAAATCATTATGAATACATCTTCCGAAAAACATTGAAAAACATTGAAAGTTGCCATTAAGTTGCACACTAATATTCAAACTGAATCTATCATGCAGCTATAATTGCTCGTTCTAAACCAGAATAAAAAGAAAAGTCTTGTATTGTTGCATACATAACAGAGTAAATATCATTTATTATAGTTGTCATATAAGATGAACACCATCAAATAATATGACATAAAGGATGACAACCTAACCATAGGGATATTATAAGTGCATCATCGAATGAACTAAACACAATGATTGATTATGTATAAGGCAAAAAGTGCATATGACGCAAGTTACAACTAAACTTTCCTTGATATTATTTTTATCGAAAAGCTAGTAGAACGAATGATCATAGAAAAGATTCAAAGAACAAAAAACTAAACAGATATAAGTTACAACTACTTAATTTTGTTTAGACAATTTTAAAGTTTGAGAGTATTCATACACCAATTAACTAATTACACTGAAAAAATCACCAATAAACGACTAAAGTAGGATGAATAAACCAAAAAACAATTAAAAGGTATAGCAAAACGAATTTCCATAATGAGCCAGAAAAATATAGCATAGAGCATAATTCACTGAAAGAATAAGAGAAAAAACCTGTTCTACGTCTAAAGTTATCCAACCAGAACTTAATTTGTCTTCTAGATTGTTCGATATTTAACCCATTTTTCCCTTCAAAATTAAAAAATGTAAACATGCAACAAAATTTAATAAAGAGAAAGATCACTGGCCTGGGAGATGTAGTCGTGTGGCCTGGGAGATGTAGTCGTGTGACGCACTGCCCTCTAAAAGACAAATGGCGGTCCTCTCGTCCGGACGTTGAATTGGCCCTGTCAACTAGCAGTAAAGACTCCCCCAGATCAACAGCACCTGGGCTCAGCCGCTAGCACCAGGCCTCTGATCAGATTCAGAACAGTTGCCCAAAAATAAAGGAGGAAAAAAATTTAATTTTAGCTGAAACCCTTCTCACGAAGAATAGGCCTTAAAAGAAATTTCAAAAAGAAAGAAGAGAAAAATGAGAACTGTGTGTTGAGAACTGAACTAAGGTTCTATTGAGCCTTAAAACCTTAGTTATTGTAACAACTCTAACAGAAAATCCAACCAGTTGTTTCTCAACTGATTTAGATCTTGAGATTTGGTTAAAGTTGACTTGGTAAAATAAAATCTGAAATGAAAGCTTTTTCTTTTTATTTTAATTCAAAAAAATCCAACACTATGCATGTCTTATCAATGTGGCATTTTTTCCCCTCCTTGTTGAGCCCCTTAACTCATAAGCACATATGATATATTGTTAAAACATTTGATAAAATGATAAGTATTTGGTTCATTGCACTTAGGCCAATGTAAAGAAAGAGAAGAACACTTATTTGTGTAATGACAAGATACCACTAGCTATGATTCTTAGTCGTACATATATACACACAATGATCACATGTTTCACTGATTTTGGAGAAACAATAGGAAACATTGATTGAGAGAGAATAAGAAACACATGATGCATGACTCTCATGAGTCTCATGTGTTCATATAATCATGGAGAGATTTTAGGATCTGGTTGATTTCATGAGAGGTTTCTTTTGAAAAATACACCTAGAGGGGGGGTGAATAGGTGTATGGCTAATCTAATGATCAATAATATGGAATTAAAAACTTAATGTAACACACTTAGTGTAACCAACGAGTGTGGCCGAATTCCCAGTAAAGGGCTCTAAACTAACTCCTCTGAATTCTTCTAAATAAGAGTTGAGGTGCTATGTAAAGCTCTCTTGATTAAACACAAGTATGGGCACACACAACCAACACAAGCATGTATAAGATATGGCAATATGAATCAATGCATAATGTAAGAGAGAGTTAGAGAAAGTGGATCAAACGCAAACAATAAGATATGTTTCGAGGTTCGAACACACAGCTCTACGTCCCCGCCTTCACACAGAAGGATTTCCACTAACTCGTCCACACAGGACTTCCCTCTGAATTTTTTTTAACCCTTTTTGATGTATGACAAAAAGGGGGAGAAATATAAAATATATAAGTTTGGGAGAAAATATATGGAGATAAATATATATAAGTTTGGGAGAAAATATATGGAGAAAGTATATGTTGTTTGTTTTTTAAAAAATATATTGTTTTGTTATTCCTCATGATAGTTTATTTTTGGTGATGATATTGTTCAATGCTTTATGTATGCCTACATAGTTGTTCATATTCATGTTAAATACATAGCATTGTTTAAGGGGGAGCTTTCCAAGCTCTTTCCTCTTTTATTTGTTTAATAACTCATATGTTTTGTCATCATCAAAAAGGGGGAGATTGTTGGCCCAAGGTTACAATCAACCCATGTTTAGTGTATTTTGATGATTACAAAACATATTAGTTATTGGTACTAATATAAATTGTTGTTTAAGTGTGTTTCAGGTTTATATATTAAAGAGATGGATTCTTCCCTAAAGGAAGGTGTATTGGATTCAAGACAAGTCAAATTGGGCTCAAATTGCAATATTGAAGATCAAGAGAAGATAGCTCAAGTTGAAGTCTTGAAGACCATTGTAGTTTGTAAGTTTAGTTTTGTAAAGATAGAATATGTGAAATTTGGCTCTAGGATTTGCACACACATTTGTTTTGTATGTTTCTATGTTTTCAAAATATTTATTTCTAGGTTTATGCCTTAGTTTATACATACATGTACCCAAAGCTTTACATCTTCAAAAACTTGTTTAAATACATGTATATAAACTATTTTCAGCATAAAACTTAGCTTCAGATTTTTAAAGATTTTATACAAAATTTTCTATCTTAAAATCTGCCCAGAAAAACAGTTTTCCAGGCAGACCGGTCGACCGGCCCAGTCGACCGGCTGCTGTGTCCGGACATGCACAAGTTGTGCATGTCTGTCGGTCGACCGGACCAACAGACCGGTCGACCGAAATTAGACGTTTGCTCTCTGTATCCTTCCGGTCGACTGGGTCGGTCGACCGGTAGAAGGAAACTGTGTTTCCTCTCTTGAGATCGGTCGACCGGCAGTCGACCGGAGCCATAACGGCTCTTTTGCCAGCAGGGTCCCGGTCGACCGGCAGTCGACCGGTAGGCCTGCAACACCTCCAACGGCTCTTTCCTCTTTGGGCTGTTCTGAAAAACTGTTTTATTTTCTGTTTTAACAGACTTTTTAGAGGGTTGTTGGGGTGCTTTTGCAGGTGATATTAGCTGGAAAAATCAGAGTTTTTAACCTATTCTCTCCCTATAAATAGTGGGAAATAGGCCTTAGTTATTTACCAAGAAAAATACAAGTTTTCATTATTTTTCAAGAGAAAGAGAAAAATAGTTTAAAGCTTTCATTTCCATTCTTTCAAATTGGTTTTTCAGTTGTTGTTTGATCTCTAATATCACTCTACAACTGAAGCTTTTCTCACCACACTTCATAGTGCCAAAAATTTCATATTCTTTCTATAGGTGAAGTTGTAAAAGAGTGAGAGTGTTTGTAAAAGAGAAAGAGTGTTGTGATCTAGTTGAGATCACAAATTTGTAATCCTTTGTTCTTGTGGAGACAAGTTCCTAAGGGGAATTTCTTTGTAAGGTGAAGCTACGGGCTTGAGGTCTTTGGAGGCCTAACTTGTACGGGATCCTAAGGGGATAGTGGAAACCCTTCACGGAGGTGAAGGCGGGGACTAGAGCTACGGGCTCGAACCTCGAAACAAATCACTTTGTTTGCGATTGCTTTTGTGTCATCTTGCCTAATTCTCTCTTGCTTTACTTGCTTTCAATTTATTGCTTGAGAACTAACATTTTATTTGTGCAATCCTTACTTGTTTACTTTTCTTGCTATATTACTTGTGTGCATTTCATCATCACATTTCATACTTGGAATTGTTCGATCACACCTCAATACAACACGGTTGCATTGCGCACCTCTAACCCATTTAAGGGGAATTGGGAGGAAGGAGTTCAGAACCTCGCAAGGGGTATTCGGCTCTTAGTCGTGTTTTGAGAGATCGTTGCATCACTCACTTAAGTAAAATTTAAAAGAGCATTAGATTAGCAATTACACCTATTCACCCCCCCTCTAGGTGTATTTCAATTGGTATCAGAGCTTGGACTCTAGGATTTGGCTTAACAACCTTAGAGAGATCCTTATATTGCTAATCACTTCATTCATTTCCACATAGTAAACATGGCCGATGGAATTAAGACCCCACCTAAGTTTGATGGACTTAACTTTCCCATATGGAAGGTTAAGATGACCGTTTTCTTGCAATCTCTAGGTAGCCGAGTTGCAAAGGCCGTGACTAAGTCCTTTAGTGTACCCCCCGGTGATGAATCTACTTGGTCCGAAATTGAGACCAAGGAGTTTGATGCCAATGCTAGGGCTCATTATGCACTCCTACAAGCCCTCAATGATGATGACATAGCTAGAGTCATCCATTGCAAATCCGCCTATGAGATTTGGACCCATTTGCTAGTAACACATGAGGGGACATCACAAGTGAAGAGGGCCAAGATAGACCTTCTTCGGTCCCAATATGAAAATTTTTGCATGCAAGAGAATGAAACCATAGATGATATGGTTACTAAGTTTACAAAGATTACTAATGGTCTTGCTTCTCTAGGTGAAGAAATCAACAATGATCAAAGGGTGAGAAAGATCATCCGGGCTCTTCCTCCATCATGGGAAGTGAAAGCTACTACATTGAAGGAACTCAATGATAAAGATGAGATTGAGCTCATTGGACTCATTGGGAACTTGAAGACCCATGAGATGGAGAGAAAGGCAAGGGAGGACATGGCACCTACCAAAAAGAAGACCATTGCCTTCAAAAGTCATGCTACCTATTCCGACGAAGATGACAAAGAAGAAGATGACGAGGAGCTCTCACTTCTAGTCAAAAATGTCCGGAGGATGTACAACAAGGCAAAGTACCAGGGAAGGAGGAGATGGCAAGGAGGCAAGGAAGAAAGGAAGATCATTTGCTTTAATTGCCAAAAGCCGGGACACATAGTAGCGGAGTGTCCGGACCAAGTGAAGCCATCTTCATCCAAGAAGCCATACAAGAAGAAGGCTATGAAAGCAACATGGGATGACGAAAGTGAATCCGAGGAGGAGATCGACACCGCCAATATGTGCTTCATGGCAAATGAGAGCACAAGCAAGGTAACCCCCTCAACTCTTCTTGATGATGATTTATCCATGGATGAGCTAGGAGAAGCATTTATGGAACTTTCTCAAAATTATGATTTCATGAAGAAGAAATATTTAAAATGAAAAAGGATAATGAATCTCTTAATATTCAAATTGTAAATCTTTCTAAAGAAAATAATGACTTGCATTCTTCTTTAGTTTCCACTAAAAATGATTTTGAAAAATATAAGATTGCTTGTAAAGGAAAGACCCCATTTGTAGATTCTAATGAGATTGCCATGCTTAAGGAAAGATTAGACTCATTAGATGTTGTTTTGAAAAGTGTAGTGAGTTTGATAAGAAGAAGATGGAGAATATGTTTCCTAAGAAACAAGCTCCTAAGAAAAATGTTCATCATGCTCATGCTCATGCTCATGTACATGCTACACAACCTAAACAACATGGCAAACCCCAAAAGCATGCTCACACTACTACACATCATGCATTCATGTATAGAAAAGTGTACACTTGTTCACATTGTGGACGGAAAGGACACTTAGCTAATTTTTGTTATGATAGACTAAGTGCATCACATCATAATGTTTGGGTTCGTAACACTAACTTTCAAGGACCCAAGAAAGTTTGGGTACCAAAATCAACTATTATTTTAAATGATGTAGGTACTTTCCAAAGCCCAACGACGTAGAGGTTTGTGGTATCTTGATAGCGGTTGCTCAAGGCACATGACTTGGGACATCAACAACTTTGCAACCCTATCAAGATATCATGAAGGTGGCACCGTCACCTTCGGAGATGACGCCAAGGGTAAAATCATCGGTATTGGTAATGTAAAACTTGGCACCTCTCCTTTAATTGAAAATGTGGTTTTAGTTGATGGCCTCAAGCATAATCTCTTGAGTGTTAGTCAACTTTGTGATAAAGGTTTTGATGTTGTTTTTGATAATGTTTCATGCAAAGTGATTGATAGAACTTCTAATGTTTGTGTATTTTCCGGTTTTCGTGAAAGCAATGTTTACATGATTGATATGTTAAATATGTCTTGTAATATTACTTGTTTAAAAGCCCTCGATGACGACTCTTGGTTATGGCATAGGAGATTAGGCCACGTTTCATTTGACCATATTTCTAGGCTTAACTCTAAGGAAATGGTGAAGGGTATTCCTTCATTGAACTTTGAAAAGGACCGAGTTTGTGACGCATGTCAATTTGGGAAACAAACTAAGTCCTCATTCAAATCAATTAAGGATATCATGTCATCACGTCCATTAGAGCTAATCCACATGGATTTATTTGGCCCAACTCAAACCAAAAGTTTAAGTGGGAGTAGATTTGCTTATGTTTTAGTAGATGATTTTTCGCGTTTTACTTGGGTTTATTTTCTTGAACATAAAAGTCAAACCTTTTCACATTTTCAAGCCTTTAAGAAAAGAGTTGAAAAGGAAAATGACTCCTCAATAATTAAAATAAGAAGTGATAGAGGAGGTGAGTTCATTAACCTTCCCTTTACCACTTTTTGTGAGGAACATGGAATAAAACATGAACTTTCTTGTCCTAGAACTCCACAACAAAATGGAGTAGTTGAGCGGAAAAATCGTACTTTACAAGAGATGGCTAGGACAATGTTAAATGAATATGGTCTACCACATTATTTGTGGGCCGAGGCCGTTCATACTTCATGTTACATTGCAAATCGTGTTTTCCTATGTAAAAATACTACTAAGACTTCTTATGAGATGTATTTTTCTAGAAAACCTAATGTTTCTTATTTCAAAGTGTTTGGTTGCAAATGTTTTGTTTTAAATACAAATATTAATTTGGGAAAATTTGATGCTAGATCATATGAGGCTATTTTTGTAGGTTACTCAAATACTAGTAAGGCTTATAGAGTCTTCAATAGGTCAACTTTGACTATTGAGGAATCTATTCATGTTAAATTTGAGGAATCTAACAAGTTTGTTAAGAATTGTGTAGAAATTGGTGCTTTAGATGAAGGCTTGGAGAAAGTGACCTTGGAGGATGCTTCTACCATGGGAGACAAGCCAAAGGATGGTGATGGAAGTGAAGCCAAAGTGGAAGAGGCTCAAGGAAATGAACATCAAGCAAATGAAGAGGAACCCTCTCAACCACTACCAAAGGATTGGAGATTCAATCCTCATCATCCCAAGGACCTCGTCATAGGTGAAGTATCAAAAGGGGTAACCACTCGCTCTAAGATTCAAGATTTTTGTGGTAATTTTGCTTTTATTTCACACATAGAACCTAAAAATGTCCTCGAGGCCGAGGCCGATTCATATTGGTTGCTTGCAATGCAAGAGGAGCTCAATCAATTTGAGCGCAATCAAGTTTGGCACCTTGTTCCTAGGCCCCAAGATAGACCAACTATTGGCACTAAATGGATCTTTAAGAACAAGTTGGATGAATCGGGTAATGTAGTTAGAAACAAGGCTAGGTTAGTTGCCCAAGGTTACACTCAAATCGAGGGAATCGATTTTGAAGAAACCTTTGCACCCGTAGCACGGCTCGAAGCCATACGGATGACCTTAGCATATGCCTCATTTAAAGATTTTAAGTTATTTCAAATGGATGTTAAGAGTGCTTTTCTTAATGGTTATATTGATGAGGAGGTGTATGTTGAACAACCCCCCGGGTTTGTTGATCCTACACACCCTAATTATGTTTATAAATTAGATAAAGCACTATATGGTTTAAAACAAGCCCCTAGGGCTTGGTATGAAAGATTGTCTTCATTTTTGATTTCAAATGATTTTAAGAAAGGAAAAGTTGATAAAACATTATTTACCAAACATGTAGATCAAGATATCCTCATAGTTCAAATTTATGTTGATGACATTATTTTTGGATCTACTAATGTTTCTCTTTGCAAGAATTTTGAATCATGCATGAAAAGGGAATTTGAGATGTCTATGATGGGGGAGCTCAACTTCTTCCTTGGACTTCAAATCAAGCAACGTAGTGATGGGACATTCATCAACCAAGCCAAGTACACCAAAGAACTCATCAAGAGGTTCGGGCTTGAAGGATCCAAAGTAGCAAAGACTCCCATGGCAACCACTACGAAACTTGACAAGGACGAACAAGGTAAGGAAGTAGACATCAAATTATTTCGTAGCATGATTGGTAGTTTACTCTATCTTACGGCTAGTAGGCCGGATATAATGTTTTCCGTATGTTTATGTGCACGTTTTCAATCATGTCCTAAGGAAACACACTTAATAGCGGTAAAACGCATAATTAGGTATCTTAAGGGCACAATTGATTTAGGTTTGTGGTATCCGAAAACTAACCAATTTACCATGACTAGTTATTCGGATGCTGACTATGCCGGTTGTAGGGTAGATAGGAAGAGCACAAGTGGCACTTGCCAATTCTTGGGCAATTGTCTTGTGTCTTGGTCTTCCAAAAAGCAAAATAGTGTAGCCCTTTCAACCGCCGAGGCGGAGTATGTAGCAGCCGGAGCTTGTTGTGCACAAGTACTCTGGATGAAACATACTCTTCTCGATTTTGATTTACATTTTGATCATGTTAAGATTTATTGTGATAATACTAGTGCTATTCACATGACCAAAAATGCTAATCAACATAGTAAAACCAAACATATAGACATTAGATATCATTTTCTTAGAGATCACTTTGAAAAAGGTGACATAGATATTGATTTTGTTTCCACAGATTTTCAACTTGCAGATATTTTCACAAAACCTTTAGATTATGCAAGATTTTCATTTATTTGCGGTGAATTGAATGTATGTAAGATTGATACTTAAAATATCTTAGTTTGTTTTGTTTGGTTTCTAATATGTTTGTTTTGTTTTGTCTTAAAATTTTTTTTAACCCTTTTTGATGTATGACAAAAGGGGGAGAAATATAAATATATATAAGTTTGGGAGAAAATATATGGAGATAAATATATATAAGTTTGGGAGAAAATATATGGAGAAAGTATATGTTGTTTGTTTTTTAAAAAAATATATTGTTTTGTTATTCCTCATGATAGTTTATTTTTGGTGATGATATTGTTCAATGCTTTATGTATGCCTACATAATTGTTCATATTCATGTTAAATACATAGCATTGTTAAGGGGGAGCTTTCCAAGCTCTTTCCTCTTTTATTTGTTTAATAACTCATATGTTTTGTCATCATCAAAAAGGGGAGATTGTTGGCCCAAGGTTACAATCAACCCATGTTTAGTGTATTTTGATGATTACAAAACATATTAGTTATTGGTACTAATATAAATTGTTGTTTAAGTGTGTTTCAGGTTTATATATTAAAGAGATGGATTCTTCCCTAAAGGAAGGTGTATTGGATTCAAGACAAGTCAAATTGGGCTCAAATTGCAATATTGAAGATCAAGAGAAGATAGCTCAAGTTGAAGTCTTGAAGACCATTGTAGTTTGTAAGTTTAGTTTTGTAAAGATAGAATATGTGAAATTTGGCTCTAGGATTTGCACACACATTTGTTTTGTATGTTTCTATGTTTTCAAAATATTTATTTCTAGGTTTATGCCTTAGTTTATACATACATGTACCCAAAGCTTTACATCTTCAAAAACTTGTTTAAATACATGTATATAAACTATTTTCAGCATAAAACTTAGCTTCAGATTTTTAAAGATTTTATACAAAATTTTCTATCTTAAAATCTGCCCAGAAAAACAGTTTTCCAGGCAGACCGGTCGACCGGCCCAGTCGACCGGCTGCTGTGTCCGGACATGCACAAGTTGTGCATGTCTGTCGGTCGACCGGACCAACAGACCGGTCGACCGAAATTAGACGTTTGCTCTCTGTATCCTTCCGGTCGACTGGGTCGGTCGACCGGTAGAAGGAAACTGTGTTTCCTCTCTTGAGATCGGTCGACCGGCAGTCGACCGGAGCCATAACGGCTCTTTTGCCAGCAGGGTCCCGGTCGACCGGCAGTTGACCGGTAGGCCTGCAACACCTCCAACGGCTCTTTCCTCTTTGGGCTGTTCTGAAAAACTGTTTTATTTTCTGTTTTAACAGACTTTTTAGAGGGTTGTTGGGGTGCTTTTGCAGGTGATATTAGCTGGAAAAATCAGAGTTTTTAACCTATTCTCTCCCTATAAATAGTGGGAAATAGGCCTTAGTTATTTACCAAGAAAATACAAGTTTTCATTATTTTTCAAGAGAAAGAGAAAAATAGTTTAAAGCTTTCATTTCCATTCTTTCAAATTGGTTTTTCAGTTGTTGTTTGATCTCTAATATCACTCTACAACTGAAGCTTTTCTCACCACACTTCATAGTGCCAAAAATTTCATATTCTTTCTATAGGTGAAGTTGTAAAAGAGTGAGAGTGTTTGTAAAAGAGAAAGAGTGTTGTGATCTAGTTGAGATCACAAATTTGTAATCCTTTGTTCTTGTGGAGACAAGTTCCTAAGAGGAATTTCTTTGTAAGGTGAAGCTACGGGCTTGAGGTCTTTGGAGGCCTAACTTGTACGGGATCCTAAGGGGATAGTGGAAACCCTTCACGGAGGTGAAGGCGGGACTAGAGCTACGGGCTCGAACCTCGAAACAAATCACTTTGTTTGCGATTGCTTTTGTGTCATCTTGCCTAATTCTCTCTTGCTTTACTTGCTTTCAATTTATTGCTTGAGAACTAACATTTTATTTGTGCAATCCTTACTTGTTTACTTTTCTTGCTATATTACTTGTGTGCATTTCATCATCACATTTCATACTTGGAATTGTTCGATCACACCTCAATACAACACGGTTGCATTGCGCACCTCTAACCCATTTAAGGGGAATTGGGAGGAAGGAGTTCAGAACCTCGCAAGGGGTATTCGGCTCTTAGTCGTGTTTTGAGAGATCGTTGCATCACTCACTTAAGTAAAATTAAAAAGAGCATTAGATTAGCAATTACACCTATTCACCCCCCCTCTAGGTGTATTTCATTTTTTTCCCCCTTATGAAATACCAAACAAAATGATGCATGAGTTAGTATAAGATACCAATTGAAAAATAATCAATTAAAATATAATTGTCATTTAAGGAATCAAGCTTAGCATAACTAAAATTTGTGCAAAGATATAGAGATATAGTAGGCACAAATAAAATACATATATATGTATGAAAAATTGAATACCAATCAAAATTGATACTATTTGAAGTTTAAGCATACATATATAAAAACATATAGAGTATACAAGATAAATGAATGTCAATTGTGAAACCATTGAAAAGATACAATGATATCAATTGAAAACAAAATAAGATCAAGTGTATAACTCATACTTCCTACCACCCATTTCATGCAATGTTTTAAATAGATTTTCAATATGAGCATACAAGGCATGGTCGCCCAACCAGCCGCCCTTGGATGGGTAGGGGTTTTCAAAAATAAGTTTGAAATAATATAACACATTTGAAAACTCTACCAAATGAAGAATACCTCAACTACTTATATGATAAAATTGTAAACTACTACGAAATCCTTCAAGTAAGGAATAAAACAGAATATATTCCATAAAACATGAAAATCACTAAACCAATGTTATTCAAAATCTATATAACACATATAATACTCATGAAAACAAAATCATGAGAAAACATCAAGTAATATGAGTGTACAAGTTTTATGAAAGACATAGTCATGAAAATAAGCAATTTGGCTCAACATGAAATTCATTAAAACATGAAAAACTAGAAAATATAATTTTCATCAAAATAATTTAATCTTAAAGGCATATGTATGTCTTGTACAAACTAGAGCATACATACATATCCAAACATGAACGAGTCCACAAAAGTATATGCATGAAGTGTTGGCCCAAAGGCTCATCACTCTAGTTTTGATGATGATCAACTCATGTAGTTATAGTACTAATGATCTTGTGTTTATTTAGTCTCAGATTTATGATCAAGATCTTAGTTGGTGTGTAGCTTCAACAAAGGATTTAAAGTCAAGTTTTGAAGCAAACACGATTTGATTCAAGAGCCTATGCATCAAGACCACATTAAGTACTCAAGAGGAGTCTAGCTCTTTGGATCAAGTTTGGACCAAGTCAAGAATATGAGAAGACTTCAAGTGAAGACTTCAAGATCAAGACATGAGTCTAGGTTTGTTTTGTTAAGATTTTATTTTAGATAAAATGTAAAGGATAGAATAGTTGGTGGATTATTCAAGTATATCACACAACACACACACAACACACACACACACACACACACACACTCTTGATTTAGTTGTGTTTTCATAAAAGAATTTTCATTTTGGAAAAATACTTGATTTTTGGTATTCAAAGTTTACATGTCTTTAACCAAAACTATTTTTAAGGTTTATTGTCAAAAATATAGATATTTCATCATGTATGTGTAGTGGATCATATCCATACACTCTATGCTTTCAAAGTGTTTAAAATATCTTGTTTTTATATTTGGAGAAGTTTTGAAAAAACCAATTTGGAAAAATACATTTTTTATTTTTAGCTAAAATTTCTAAGTTACAAAAATAGTTCAAATATTTGTAACATGGTTTGATTTTGCTTAAACATGTTTGTATATCAAAGTATAATACTAAAACTATTTTTGTGGATTTTTTAGAGATTTTATGGGATTTGATTAAAAATAAATAACCCAAATTTTAAATCCCTAATTCTGCCTGCCAGGCTCTGGCGGTCGACCGACCGGTCGACCGGACTAGGAGCCGGTCGACCGTAACGATCGACCGACGTGCACAGACGTGCACAGGATGGGCCGATCGACCGCACGGTCGACCGCCAGAGAGTGTTTGCTCTTTTTGAAACGGCCCCGGTCGACCGGGCGGTCGACCGGCAGAGAGCACAGCTCTCTATATCCTTGCCACGGTCGACTAGTCGGTCGACCGCTGGCTCAACGGTCAGAATTCTGACCGTTGGCCGGTCGACGGGCGGTTCACCGACAGGTCACCCTGGCTCCCAACGGCTAGTTTTTGGAGTCTATTTAAAGGGGGCTCTTGGGGGCTGTTTGACACAAGATTTTGAGAAGAGTTTTGGGCTAGTCTTGCATACCCATTTTAGTGGTTATATTCACATGTTTTAGAGCTACATTTTCAAATCAAAAGAGTGTTTATCTAGAGTGTTTTGAAAAGTGATTTCTTATGTTTTCTAACACAATTTCCATCCTAGTTTTTCTCACAAACACTTGAGCTATCCATTGACATATTCATCCTATAGGAGTGTTATTGTGAGAGTGTTTATTGGTGATCAAAGTATTTAGATCACCAAGAGTTCTTTATTGTACTTTAAGGAGGCAGATTTGTGGGTTCGCGGTGTTTCGAGTTCGTGTGTGAACTCGGTGTGGCCTCGGCGAGCTAGTGGGCTTGCGGTGTGTTCTTACGGGAATAAGCGAAGGGACTAGAGAGTTCAAGGAGTTCAACTGTGAACTCGCCTTGTACGAGTTGCGACACCGAGTGAGCCGGTGGGATCGTTTTTAGTGGAAATCCTTCATAGTGTTGAAGGCGGGGACGTAGAGCAAGTGTGCTCGAATCTCGTAACAAATCTCCCGTGTTTGTGATTGCTCTCTCTCTCTCTCTATCTCTTACTTGTCTTTATATCTTGCATACTTATATTGTCTTTATCTTTATATGTTAGATATATTTGTGCTCATATTGTTAGAGGAATCTTGAGGAGTTAGTCCAGAGCCCTTCACGGGGAATCCGGTTACACTCTTGTGTTATACGTGGTGTTTAGTTTAAGAAGTTTTAATTTACAAAAATAAGTTTTTATTCCGCATTAATTGACCATTAGATTAGCTCATCACCTATTCACCCCCCTCTAGGTGATTTACAATTAGTATCAGAGCCAAGTGCTCTTAATTTGGGTCTAATAACCTAGAATTAAAGATTCTCATTTATAACTAATCACAATATTTGTACACACACCATGGATTTCATGTCATCTCCCACTTTTGACATTCTTAACATCCAAACTTGGAAGGTTAAGATGTCTTTGTACCTCAAAGGCCTAGGCATTCATGTTTATTTTACCGCTATTAAAGATTCTTATTGTTTAAATGGCAAAAATATTGAGGCTAATGCAAAAGCCCTACATGTTTTAAGATCTATCCTAAATGATGATTATTTATCTAGGGTTGCTAATTTTGAGTCGACTTTTATAGTATGGAACTCTTTAATCTCCCTTGACGAACAAGAACAATATTATGCGGGGAGCGACTCGGATGTTAGAAGTGACGCTTCCAACGTGTGCTACATGGTCCAAGGGGATAAGCCCCTTGAGGTAAACACCGAATCCGAGTTAGATGAAGATGTTGAAATGTCATATGATGAGCTTGCATCTTTTTGTCAACAATTACTTGAAAAATAGGACATGCTTAAAAAGGATAATAAGAAAATGAAAAAGAAATTTGATTGCATGTTAAAAGAAAATGATTCTTTTAAAAATAAAGATGCATGCATTGAAAAAGAAAATGAAATTTTGAAAAATGAAAATGTTTCCTTACTTTCTAAATTGAATGATCTTTGTGAAGGAAACACTACTTTGAAAAATAAAATTGTTTTGGTAGAAAAATAAAAGGAAGTTGCTTTAAATGAAAACACTTCTTTAAAAAGAAAAATTATTGAAAAAGAAAAAGAAAATGTTTTGAAAAAGAAAAAGAATGTTGATCATGCTTTACATGCTATCATTGATAAAAAAGAAGTTAAATTTTAGAAAAATAGAATTGATTGTTTAAGCTCAACTTTGAGCAATTGTGCATTTAACCATAAAAGATTGGAATCTTTGTTTCAAAAGAAACAAGTTCCCCATGTTCATGCACAACACCCCCATCATGCATATGCACATTTTGCACGTCACGATCACACTCATACACATATGCAACCTAGAGGTACAAGTGTACACATTGTGACCGCAAAGGCCATTTAGCAAGATTTTGTTATTATAAAATAAATTCTTCAAATTTTGCTAATAAAAATATTTGGCTTCCTTATAATGATAACCCTCATGGACCCAAAAGAAAGTGGTACCAAAATCTCCACATTGTGTATTTGATGTAGGTGCGGGCTCTCACAAAACGTGAGAGGATTGGTGCCTTGATGGTAGATGTACATGGACTTGATGGACACACATTTGATGCACCGCTATCAAGGAGGTTTGGTTAGACAGCCACCATGTTTTGGAGACTTAGAGCATAGTTCTTTGATTTGGTAACTATCTCTAAACTCCTACTTTATTTACATGCTTTCAATTGATGATTTTTAGCATGTTTGTTTTTATGATTGTGCTTCATGTGGTAAATACTTGTTTAAATGTAGTTTTTGCCAAAACTTGTGTATATACGTGTACAAGTAGTGAGCAACATTTAATTCATATACGTTTGTACCTCATTGTTCTTGTGTACACACTATATGCACATGTATAGCCTAGTTTTGATGATTTCCTCATTTACACTTGTTTTGCCTATTTTCATGTTTTACTTCATGTATATAGTATTTTTAGTCAAAACTAATAAATATACATGTATGCCCCTTGAGTCATTTGCCTTCATGCAATTTACTTTATGGACTCTTTTTATGTTTGGGATATGTATGCATATTATTAGTTTTGGATAAAAACATATATACTGAGAAGTTTGTTTTTAAGATGAAAATAAATTTTTATGTTTTTCATCTTTATATTAAAAATAAATTTTCATGATTGTTTGATAAAATGATATTCATGTTTATTTTAAGCTTTATTGACTATCTTTATGGAGAATGCTAATTACATGATTCTTGTGCACTCACACTTTATTTGTTTATTCATGACTATGTTTCATGATCATTTTGAGTTTTATGGACCTTGAGTGTCGAATTTTATGTATTTAGTATGTTTCATGATATATATGATTTGGTTTCATGTTTTGAAAGATCTTTAACTAGTTTTTCAAAAATTACTTTTAATTAGTTATTATTCTTCATTTGGTAGTGATTTTCAATACTAAAATATTTTCAAAATTATTTTCGAAAACCCCTACCTACCCTTTTTAAGGGAGGACGGATGGGCGAGTATGCCTTGTAAGTCTTATTGAAAAACCTTTATCTTGTGCATAAAAAGGGGTGGTAATTATGAGTTATAAACTTGATTTACATTATTATTTTCAATTGGTATCTCAATTGATATTTATTTTGTATATACTCATATTTTGTTTTCTATATATGTATGCTTCATTTCAAATAATATCAATTTCTATTGATATTCTTTTTTCATACATATATATGATTCATTTTATGCTTGATTTTCAAGATATTTACATGTTTGAAGCACAAAGTATGTTTATGCTAAGCTTAATTCAAATCTTAATTTTCAATTTATCTCTCAATTGGTACTTTTTATATAAGCTTATGCATTATCTTCAATTGGTATTTTTTTCAATTAGTATTTTTATTGATATCAAATGTACAATATGTTTCAATTGGTATCTATTGATCTATTTATTTCAATTGGTATCCATGAAAATTTATATTGGTATCAAAATATAAAATACTTTCTTTCATTGGTATCAAGATCACAATTTGTATCAAAATTTCATTATTATTTCAATTGGTAAGATATTTCAATTACAATTAAAATTCAAAATTTGTAATGATTATTTACAATTGGTATCTTAAAATTTGATTTACTAAGATGTCTCAAAATTTGTTTTTATTGAGAAAATTTAAAATTTTGTTTTAATAAGAAATATTTAAAATGTTTTGATTTATATTGCCTATATGCAAGGGGAGCTTAACATCTCTTCTACATATATATACATGTTGAGTGTATCTTATATTGAGGAGCTTGACAACTCTTCTTTATGCGGTACGTGTGTGTAGGGAGAGCTTCACATCTCCTCTTATACATTGCATATTATGTGTTATGTGAGTTAGGGCTTGTCATCCCATCTTCATGTAATGCATATATGTAGGGAAGTTAACTTAGCGTCTTCCTCTTCATGAATGTATATCGCATATATCTCTTTATTGGTTGATTTGAGTTCACCTCTTTGTTGATTTTTTGTTTCTAATAAAGAGGGGGAGAACATTATTTTGTGTTTACTTTAACCCTTTTGTTGATGATTGACAAAAAGGGGAGAAGTATTTGAGTACATATGCATATTTTCCTTGTTTTATACATAAAGGGGGAGAAATTTTTTTTGTTTATGCATATTACTTTGTTTTGCAAAAAGGAGAAAATAATTTGATGAGTTTTATGCTTGATTGGCATGTTTATCTCCTTATGTTTGCATACATGTTTCATGTGCTTTATTGCCATATCTTATTGCTTATTTGTTATGCATGAGTTAAGGGGGAGCTTCTTTGAAGCTTTACTTTAATCCATGCATATATAACTCCATGAGTTTTGTCATCATCAAAAGGGGGAGATTGTTGGCCCAAAGGCCCATCACTCTAGTTTTGATGATGATCAACTCATGTAGTTATAGTACTAATGATCTTGTGTTTATTTAGTCTCAGATTTATGATCAAGATCTTAGTTGGTGTGTTGCTCCAACAAAGGATTTAAAGTCAAGTTTTGAAACTAACACGATTTGATTCAAGAGCCTATACATCAAGACCACATCAAGTACTCAAGAGGAGTCTAGCTCTTTAGATCAAGTTTGGATCAAGTCAAGAATATGAGAAGACTTCAAGTGAAGACTTCAAGATCAAGACTTGAGTCTAGGTTTGTTTTGTTAAGATTTTATTTAGATACAATGTAAAGGATAGAATAGTTGGTGGATTGCATAAGTATATCATACATACACTCTTGATTTAGTTGTGTTTTCATAAAAGAATTTTCATTTTGGAAAAATACCGTTTTTGATTTTTGGTATTCAAAGTTTACATGTCTTTAACCAAAACTATTTTAGGGTTTATTGTCAAAAATATAGATATTTCATCATGTATGTGTAGTGGATCATATCCATACACTCTATGCTTTCAAAGTATTTAAAATATCTTATTTTTGTATTTGGAGAAGTTTTAAAAAAATCAATTTGGAAAAAAACAGTTTTTGTTTTTAGCTAAAATTTCTAAGTTACAAAATAGTTCAAAATGTTTGTAACATGATTTGATTTTCCTCAAATATGTTTGTATATCAAAGTATAATACTGAAACTATTTTTGTGAATTTTTTAGAGATTTTATGGGATTTAATTAAAAATAAATAACCCAAATTTTAAATCCCTAATTCTACCTGCCAGGCTCTGACGGTCGATCGACCGGTCGACCGGACCACCGACGTGCACAGGATAGGCCAGTCGACCGTACGGTCGACCGCCAGAGAGTGTTTGCTCTCTGGAAATGGCCCCAGTCGACCGTGCTGTCGACCGGCAGAGAGCACAGCTCTCTGTATCCTTGCCACGGTCGATCGCTGGCTCAACGGTCAGAATTCTAACCGTTGGCCGGTCGACCGACAGGTCACCCTGGCTCCCAACGGCTAGTTTTTGGAGCCTGTTTAAAGGGGGCTCTTGGGGGCTGTTTGACACAAGATTTTGAGAAGAGTTTTGGGCTAGTCTTGCATACCTATTTCAGTGGTTATATACACAGGTTTTAGAGTTATATTTTCAAATCAAAAGAGTGTTTATCAAGAGTGTTTTGAAAAGTGATTTCTTGTGTTTTCTACCACAATTTTCATCCTAGTTTTTCTCACAAATACTTGAGCTATCCATTGACATATTCATCCTATAGGAGTGGTTATTGTGAGAGTGTTTATTGGTGATCAAAGTGTTTAGATCACCAAGAGTTCTTTCTTGTACTTTGAGGAGGCGGACTTGCGGGTTTCGCGGTGTTTCGAGTTCGTGTGTGAACTCGGTGTTTGAGGTGCGGCCTCGGCGAACTAGTGGGCTTGCAGTGTGTTCTTGCGAGAACAAGTGAAGGGACTAGAGAATCCAAGGAGTTCAAGTGTGAACTCGCCTTATAGGTGTTGCGGCACCCGAGTGATCCAGTGGGATCGTTTTTAGTGGAAATCCTTCATAGTGTTGAAGGCGGGGACGTAGAGCAAGTGTGCTCGAACCTCGAAACAAATCTCCCGTGTTTGCGATTGCTTTCTCCATCTCTTACTTGTGTCTTTATATCTTGCATACTTATATTGTCTTTATTTGTATGCTAGATATATTTGTGCTCATATTGTTATATGCTTGGGGATTGTTTGCTAACACTTGTATTCAACCAAGAGAGTCAACGCGGCACCTCAACTCTTATTTAGAGGAATCTTGAGGAGTTAGTGCAGAGCCCTTCACAGGGAATCCGGCTACACTCTTGTGTTATACATGGTGTTTAGTTTAAGAAGTTTTAATTTACAAAAATAAGTTTTAATTCCGCATTAATTGACCATTAGATTAGCTCATCACCTATTCACCCCCCCTCTAGATGATTTACATGAAGGCAAGTGGCTCAAGGATGTATATGTATAACTAATAGTTTAGACAAAATAGACATATACATGAAGTTTAAACATAAACATAAAAAACATGTCAAAAATATGGAATACAAGTCAAAATGTATGAATCATCAAAACTAGGCTATACTAGTACATCTAATGGGTACAAATGAGCATTCAATCACAAACATATAATAATCTATTTGTGGCTCACTAGTTGTACAAGTATATATCCAAGTTTTAATGAAAACTAACATCTAAACATGTAATCAAAATATGAAGCATAGAAATCAAAAACACAACTTATATGATCATTATGTAAATGAACATGCATTAGATCTATGATATGCACAATAGCTAAAACAAATGTGAGAACATAAATGTATAAGTCCATATAAACATGGGGATCTCAAATACTAATCATATATGTCATAGGACTAATAAAAACATGGCATATGGACATGCTAAAAATGAATAATACGAAAAGCATGTAAACATAAATGGGAGTTAGAGATCGTTACCAAAACCAATAGGGCACATCTCCATATCTCCAAACCATGGTGGTCCTTCCACCGAACTCCCTTGAAAGTGATGCATTCAAATAGTCCTCTTTAAGTTCGGAACACATCCACCTCAAGACACCATTATTCTCACGTCAAGTGAGAGCCCACACCTACATCAAATAAAATAGGAGTGGTCTTTGGTACCCATACTCTTTTGGGCCCATGGGGGTTAGCTCTTTTACTAACCCAAACAAATTTATTTGCTAAATTTGAATCATGTATCCTATCATAACAAAATTTAGCAAGGTGGCTCTTACGTCCACAATGTGTGTAAGTATACATATGAGCATACATCGTGTGATGAGTGTGAACGTGATGAGCATGTGTATGCCGTGATTTGTGTGCATGCATAGGAGGAACTTGCTTCTTTCGAAACAAAGATTCCAAACGTGTGTGGTTCAAAGCACATTGGCTCAAAGTGGAGCCCAAACAATCAACACTCTTCTTAAGTATACAAATATAATTTTCAATCATGAAAAGAAGAGGTGCATGCAATAAGTGAGATAGAATGTGAAGCTACACTAGCATGGCAAACATGAGAGTCTACATCATTTTTCAAAGTTTTATTTTCATTTAAGCAAGCTTTCAATTCTTTTGAAATCAAATCAATTTTATTTTTCAAAGAATCATTTTCTTTTAAAACAAATACAAGTTTTGAAGTTAAATCCTCATTTTTCTTCAAAACATTTTCACAATCATTTTTATTTTCAAATTTTATTTTTATTTAGGGCAAGATCAAGTTTGGATTTCAATGAATCTCTTTCATTAGAAATCTCTCTTTCTCTTGCAAAAAAAATCAAGTTTAGAAATCAAATCCTCATTTTTTTTTATTTAATGTAAAAGTTTTCTTCTTTAAAGTTTTATATCTTTCAAGCAATTTTTCACATACAATAGAAAGTTCTTCATTCAATGCATCAACATCAATATAATCATTACTAGAAGAAACTAGCATCATCATTATCTAATTGAGTTTCGACTATACCCAAGGGAGTCATTCCCTTGGACCATGTAGCAATGTTGCTCGGATTCTCCACTAGATTCATCCTCCATAATGGCTGGCGTTTGAAACTTGGAGGAGGTCAACGTGTTCCACACTGCAAAGGCGGAATCATAATTAGAAATCATAGAAAGATATTTTTTGTTAAGCGTGCTTCTAAGTGCCATTAGGGCTTGTATATTGCCTCTATATGCTTACTATTACCAAGATAAGATTTCTTGGTAGCGGCAAGGGAAACATGCAAGCTTAGGGTTTTTAGGTACATGGACATCCTACCCTTCCAAACAACAATGTTGGAAGTATCAAAACATAGGTGGGCTCATGAAGTCCATGAGTGTGTGTAAAAATATGTGTGCAAATGCAAATGATAGATTAGTAAAACTAAGATCACACTCTAGGTGGTTAAACCTAATATCAGAAGCATAGGCTCTGATACCAATTGAAAAATACACCTAGAGGGGGATGAATAGGTTATGGCTAATCTAATGATCAATAATGCGGAATTAAAAACTTAATGCAACACACTTAGTGTAACCAACGAGTGTAGCCGAATTCCCGGTGAAGGGCTCTGGACTAACTCCTCTAAATTCCTCTAAATAAGAGTTGAGGTGCTATGTAAAGCTCTCTTGGTTAAACACAAGTATGGACACACACAAACAACACAAGCATGTATATGATATGACAATATGAATCAATGCACAATGTAAGAGAGAGTTAGAGAAAGTGGATCAAACGCAAATAACAAGATATGTTTCGATGTTCGAGCACACAGCTCTACGTCCCCGCCTTCACACAGAAGGATTCCACTAACTTGTCCACACAGGACTTTCCACACAGGGAACCTCCACTGAAGATTTAGGGCAAATACAATTAGGAGTACACAACTCCTCTCTTAACCAATACAACCTCTACACTTAGAAGTAAGGCACTAAGTCTACACAATATCAACTCATAAATGAGGGATAGGCACAAAATCACACAAACAATAATCACCTCACACTTGAGGGATTCCAATACAATCTCCACCTCTCACTAGAGGGAGCCAAATACCACTTTCACTATCACCTCACACTTGAGGGATAACAACTCAATCACCTCTCACTAGAGGGATATCACAATCAATGGAAGGTATACAACTTGGTGGTCTAACAACCACAAACCAATTCTTTTCTCACTAAAATAAAGATCCTATAGATAGGATAGAATGATAAGCTCAAGTGTGAGAAAATCAAGGAGTTTGGAAATCATTAATAAAGAAAAATACTTAGAAAAATAACTTGAATTTGATAGAAATGAAGAACAACATAAATATCCCAAATCTCTATTTTTCTTTAATTTTTCAACCCTTGAAAAAATAAATAAAGATGAATCCTTTTAGCTTGAAAACTCTTTTGAAAACTTGTATTAAAACACTTGAGAAGCTGAAAATTTTGCTCTTAAAAATTCTTCTTGAAAACCAACTTCAAATGGGGTATATATAGCCCATTTGGAAATCTGCCCGTTGGCAGCTGAAAAGGGCCAGTTTGCCCTTCCGGTCGACTGGCCAACGGTCAAATTTTTAACCCTTGCGCCCACCGGTCGACCGGGACTGGATCCAGGAAACAACGGCTCTCTGGCGGTCGACCGCCCGATCGACCGAGCTGATACATAGGGCAGAGCTCTCTGTCCGGTCGATCACTCGGTCGACCGGAGGCTTTTCCAGAGAGCAGACTCTCTGGCGGTCGACCGACCCGGTCGACCGGCCTCCCCAGCTTGGCTGCGTGCACGCTCTGTGCACGTCGATCGATTGGTCCGGTCGATCGCCCACTGCTACGGTCGACCGGCCTGGTCAACCGGCAGTCAGCCAGTCCAGCCTAAATAGGACTTAAAAACTTGAGTTTTTATCTTTAATTAAATCCCATAAAATCACATAAATTTCACAAAAATCAGTTCATGTTATATCTTTGAAATACAAACATGTTTGAGTAAAAATCAAATATGTTACAAACATTTGAACCATTTTTGTGACTTGAAAAATTTACCTTAAACCAAATTCTGTATTTTCAAAAAATAGAATTTTTGAAATGGAAATCCGATTTATCCAAAACACATGTAAATACAAAAACATGATATTTAAACAACTTTGAAGCATGTAGTATATGGTTAGAATCCAATATACATGAAAGGTATTATATCTATGTTTTTGATATTAAATCCAAAAATAAGTTTTGTCTAAATACAAAACTCCAAACACATGAATAGTGTATCAGAATAAGTTTTCTAAGTATATGAAGTATAAATGTATATAGATCAAATTAATATACATTAAATCATGTAAACTTGTTTTGATTCTATCTATTCATAAAAACCAAGATCGGTTAAACCGAAAATCAAAACCAAAACATGAAACGTGTGTATGTTGTGAACTTGAGCATATCACACTATCTAATCTTTACAATGGATCTAAATAAAATTTTAAACTAAACAAACCGAAGCCTTCTTGTAGAACGCCGTCTCCAAGTCGACTCGATTCACCGAGCTTGACTCCAACCAAGTGCTAGATAAGAACTTTGACGCTTGAGCTCTTGAATCACCATGTGAAAACTCCAAAACACCTTTGTTGAAGCTAATTACCTACTAATATCTTGATTAAATATCTGAAACTAAATATCACAAGATTATTAGTAAACTATAACTACATGAGTTAATCATCATCAAAAGTAGAGTGGAAGGCCTCTGGGCCAACATCTTTTACATGGATCACATGTTTCATATAAGTCACGTGTTGTCATTGATATCTCTAACACCCTCACAAACAAAGCGGGTTTCAGAGAGCCGAGAGCTTGTTCTTTAGCATAAAAAATCTTAATGAGCTCAAAGGCTTAGTAAGGATGTCTGCTAGTTCGTATTTAGCGCTCACAAACTGAACATCTAGGACTCTATTAGCGACATAGTCCCACACAAAATGAATATCAATCTCAACATATTTGGAGCGTGAGTGACGAATAGGATTGATCGAGAGATATGTTGCACCAAGGTTGTCACATAGAGCTGTTAGGAGAGAATTCGGAAGTCCAAGCTCACAAAGTAATGACTGCAACCAAACAACCTCTGCTGCAGCATTGGCCATACCTCTATACTCTGCCTCAGTGTTAGATCGTATCATAGTGGCACTGCTTCTTCGAGCTCCAGGAAATGAGATTTGTACCAAGAAAGACACAATAGTCACTGTAGATTTTTGACCATCGATTGACCCTGCCCTATCTGCTTCGGTGTGAGCAGTAAGCTGTATAGAAGAATGACGAGAAAGAAAAAGGTCACGCTGAATGGTAGATTTGAGGCAATGAAGGATCTGTTTTATAGCGCTCTAATGCTCATCGGTTGGAGTTTGCATGAACCGAGCAACCTTGTTCACCGAGAAGGCAATATTGAGTCTGGTAAAGCTTAGATGTTGTAAAGTCCCAACCGTACTTCGATAGACAAAGGGGTTAGAGAGAGGTTGCCAACAACCTTGGAGAGCTTACAGGAAGTAGCCACAGGCGAGCTGACGGACTTGACACCATCCATCTTGAGCCGAAGAAGCAAGTCACAGATATACTTCAAATGAGAGAGAGAAAGAGACTTGAGGGTGTAGGTGACACTCCATGCCCAAGAAATAATACAATGGGTCGAGGTCTTTTAATGAGAACTCCCGGATGAGTGACAGTCCGTGAGTCATTGCCTGTGATGATGATGTCGTCCACATAGATAAGAACCAAAAAAAGATCTATCCTGATCCATTAGAGGAAGAGAGACATGTCAGACTTGGAGCCCACAAACCCATTATGACTAAATAACTGATGAGGTGAGAAAACTAGCCCCATGAGGCTGTTTGAGACTATAGGTACTGCGGTAAAACTTGCATACATGATTGGGAAGAGCAGGATCGATGAACCCAGAAGGTGTTCCATGTAGGCCATCTCAATAAGAAAACCCAACAAAAATGAATTATTTACATTCAACTATCAAATAAACCAGCCCTTGGAGATAGCCAAGTTGCACGCGGTACGGACAGTGGTCGGTTTCATGACCGGACTGAATGTCTCACCATAGTCTAATTCTAGTTATTGATGAAAACCTTCAGCCACCAGGCGGGCCTTATTCCTGTCAACAGAACCATCAGGTTTATATTTTAAGTGAAAAACTTATTTGCAGCCAACCAGATTCATGGTAAGGTGGTATGACATGAGAGACTAGGTTTTGTTCTTAAGCAAGACGTTCATTTCAGTGTCCATTGCCTAGTACCACTTGAGATTTTTAGAAGCTTGTGTGAAACATATGTGTTCGACAGGAGCGGTGGCCAAGTCAGCCGTGAGATAGATAGACATGGGATACCAGGCAGCTAGCCAGACTTTGGTGTTCTGGTGTTATCATGTGTTCTAGTGACCATATGGTGGTCCTGGTAGGAGGGGGACTGGGGAAGCCCGAGAATGAGGACGATGAGAAAGACACATCGGCAGGCGCTGGTGGAGGTGGTGGAGAAGAAGTATGTGAGGGAGGTGGTGGTGGAGGAGAAGAAGAGTCATTGTGGGGCCCGCAGGATAAGAGAGGGCTGGTACAATGAAAGGTAACAGAGACGTGGATATAGGGATAGTGGTGATGGCGTGGGAGTAGGTGGAGAGAGAGTGGATAGAAGAGACTGGAAAGGAATGGAGGATTTGTCGAACACAACATCTTGGGAGATATAAATATGACCAGAGGGGACATGCAAATATTGATAACTTTTATGGGAAGCTGAGTAACCTAAGAAGACAATTGACTGGACCGAAAATCAAACTTATGAGTTTGGTATGGACGCGATGAGGATAGCAAGCACAACTAAAAATACATAAGGATGGTAGTCAGGTGCTTTATGAAATAATTTCTGGTAGGGGAATAGATTGTGGAGAACGAGGGTGGGCATTCTATTGATGAAAAATGAGGCAGTTTGAAAAGCATAAGGCCAATAATTGAATGAAACTTTTGACCAGGCCAGATGAATGAGGCCAGTCTCGATAAGGTGGTGGTGTTTCTCTCTGTGGTGCCATTTTGGGTATTAGTGTGTGGACAGGATAAGCTATGAGCAATATCCTGAGAAGACAAGTAAGGTTAGAATTTGATGACCTCACTACTACCATCAGTTTGGAGTGCTTTAATCGAACGCCCAAGAAATTTTTCCACATGAATTTTGAACTCAAGAAAAAGGAGAAAGCATCACTTTTATTAATTAAAAAATAAAACTAATCATACTTACTGTAGTAATCTACAAAGCTAATATAATAGTAATGACCACTTACAGCGGACACAGGAGACAAACCCCATAGATCGGAGTGAAAAAGCTCTAAAGGAGCAGTAGCAATCGTGAAAGATGGCGAAAAAGAGAGATGGTGACTTTTCCTTGCTGACAGGGGATGCAGAGAGGGGTACCAGCACAGTCAGTGAAGAAAGAA
>JAVJIF010014491.1:0-100577 GCA_038442645.1 Agave tequilana | reverse complement strand
TTTTTCGTTTTTTATCAAGGACCTTTGCACTAATTAGGTTAATTCCTTTAGTTTTCTTGTGTGCAGTAGGCGTCTGATCGGGTTGTTTAATTTTGAGCCTCAAGGAAAGTAGCTTAATCTTACTCTTATGCTCAATTGACACACGTTAGATCGACAGTATATGGTGACATCTTTGTCGTACAATCATAGTCTACTTAGGATAATTTGACCTACATATATAACTACATCACATCAAATCTTGTCCTTGTAAAAATTAAAGTCGATCAAGACAAGAGACTGTTGCTTTACTTCTATGATCGTGGAGTTAATCCATGACACCTTGTTTGGGTAGGAATAGAGTACAATCTTTAATCTAAGATCTTCGATCTTGTACGATATTGTGTTGATACTACTTTCACTGTCCATAATCACTTTACAATTCTTACCTTACAATTCTTATCTCCATTCTTGGTGAACGTGTGAAAAATTACAGTTTTTTCCAATCGTCCTTTTCTGCTGGTTGTGATACAGCTTCCATTGTCCACAATCATCGGTACTAAATGCAAAAAGTGCCAAGCGTATGAGCATATAGCTGTCGACTGCACTAGTCTTGTTAAGATTGCCATTATTAAAGGAGTACCCATTATAACCCCTGAGTCTAAAAGCACTATTTCACTGAGAATCACTCTCATGATTAAAGAGTTTAGTGTTATTTTTTCGGCCACCGTAGCTGCTATCCCTACTTTGCTGCCACAACTACTGAAGGGACACACCTGTGATGAACAAGTGGGTTGACGGTATTGGTTTAATGTAGTTAAGCCCAATATCATCTCCTATGATCTCATTGTCGATATCAGAATCTACTTCTTGGTTGGAATGTGAATTTGTCTGAACCAAGCTCAATAGCGTGTGGGGTGTCACACATTGGTGGTATTTTGTTCGGAGAATCTTCTGGGACGATATCACTATACCTTTTAATCACAAGAGTGACTATGGGAGGAATAATGCTACTAGACTCTTTCATGATTTCTCTAACTGATGTAGGGACCAAAGAGTAAGGCAAGACAAACAGCAGGCCAAAATAACTTGACTTGTTGATGACCTTCTTTTGGAGACAGACTTTTCTCAAAAGTAAGGGTCTGTCAATTGTTCTCTTGGCTGCCGACAGCACCTTTCAGCTGTCGACAACCCTATTACATAACAGAGTGTCTGAGTCGCTTAGGATTATGTTTGGGGTTCCAAATCTAGATTCTAATAGATTTTTCTTTTTCTTTATTTTGAACTTTCTTTTTTATTTTGAATTCAGATTACCTAAATAGATTAGGACTTTTTAAAAAAAAAATTAGAAATAGGTTATAGTTTTCTAGTAGTAGTACTTTTTTGTAAGCCTATATAAAGGCCCTTGTACTCTTTATTTTTGATTATCCAACTTTTATCAATAAACTAGAGTTTTTTTCTTATATTTGCTCGCGGATTCGAGTTGTTCTTTTGGCTCGTAGATTCAGGTCATTCTTGCTCGTAGATTCGAGTAGTAGTTACCCCTACCTGGAGATATTTTCAGGGTTCGTTAGCGCTAAAATGAGATCTAGCCCGCGTGATCATCTTCCGCGCTTCCCCATCTGCGTCAAATGGTATCAGAGCTTTGGCAAACGTTCCAACGATGGCCGGATACGACGACGAGCAGTCCAGCTTCTCCGTGAGAGTAGGCGATGTTGAAGGGAGACTTGGTGCTCTTGAGTCAATCATGGACACTCTAGTACAAGAAATCAAAAGGTTATCTCTCAAATTCGATAATCGAGGCATTGTCGATGGTGAGTACCGAAGCGGACGTGAATGTTCATCGAACTATCCTCTACCACCACCTCCACCTTCATTAGGTAATCCTCATCCACCACCTCCACCTCCTTCAAAGAAACCTCCACCACTAAACCAAACCCCTCTAATTCACCCACCACCTGTTCAACCACCCCCGCTACTATCATCCCCATTTCAATCACCCTCATATCCACCATACCCAAATTAAGTACCCCCATATCATCCATATCAATACCCTCCTCTACCAAACTACCCTCTACGACATTCCCAAATTGACAAATTCTTCGATGAGGGGTTCAACAACCCCAATTATCAGTATGATGACTTTGGAGATGACTGCCTAGCCTACAGAAGGTATGAAAGATTTGCTAATCCTAATCCAATTAGGAGAGGTAGGTTTCTAACCCTAACAGGGAGGCTAGAGTCTTTTACCTTGATCATGATTGGGAGGGAGGATACAAATCCTCATGAGTACATAATAAAGGTTGACATCCCCTCTTTCAGCAGGAATCTAGATATTGAATCTTTTCTGAATTGGATCTATGAGGTGGATAAATTCTCTGACATGGCTTTTGTTCGCATGGAGAGACAAGTCAAATTTATAGCATACAAGCTTAAGGGAGGACCAGCCACATGTTGGGATCAATTGCAAGTCTCACGAAGGCGTCAAGGAAAGCAACCTGTGATGACATGAAGGCGCATGAAGCAACTCTTACAAGGTAGATTCCTTCCACCCGATTATCAACAGATCCTCTACAATCAATTTGAGCAATGCAAGAAAAGTACGAGGACTGTGTCGACATACACAAAGAGGTTCTATAGCCTCGCATCGTAGTGTGATTTATCTCTGATCAAGGAGCAGCAGAGTACGAGTACATCCACAAGTTAAACTACCTCATCCAAGAATGTGTTGCCATCCAGGATGTGTTCTCTATCGATGAAGCCCAAAACAAGGCCTTGAAGATAGAGAGGTTACGAAGCAGAGCTCCACCTTTCAGGTGTTTTTTATCAATCGAAGAGCTCGTAGGAGACGGAGCCCCCCAAGCTCCACGACGACAGGTCAACAAATAGTACAATCACCGGTCAAAGTCTCTACATCGACACCAACAACCACCCCTGCGATTGCAAAAAGCGAAGACAATCTTACACCATGCCCGGGGTTGGCAAGTGTTACAGGTGTGGCAAACCTGGACACAGGACCAATGAATGCCCAAAAAGGAGGCCTGTCCACATGGTGGATTACGAGGACGAGGACGAGGTGTTAATAGGAACAAAGCCAGTGGATTCTGATTTCGTCGAAGAACATAGCGATCTCGTCGCTTTTGTTATTCAGAAAGATTTTGCAGGCAGAAGATACCCGACACCACCAGAGACATCGAAACTTCTATTCAAGGTGTTCGGTCAAGGATAAGGTCTGTAATCTTATCATTAACAATGGAAGCTGCGAGAACATCGTCTGTAGAGCACTTGTAGATCACTTGAAGTTAGAGACAAAGCCGCATCATCATCCCTATGACATTGGGTGGATCAAGCAAGGCCCACGTATCAAGGTAACAGATCTGTGTCAAGTTCCTATTTCCATTGGTAAACACTATCAAGATTCTCGTTACTTGTGATGTCATTGATATGGACAAGTGTCATATTCTTTTAGGAAGATCGTGGCAACAGGAGTCGATGCTACCCACCAAGGAAGGGAGAATACACACACACACACACACACACACACACACCCATGAGACCAATTCCACCGACTATAAGATCTACAAAGAAAATGGTGCCTTCACCTGTATCCCGACGCAATCAAAGTGATAGTCACTCAACGGTAAGCTTTTTTTTTAAAGAGGCATGGACTGATGTAGGAGACAAAAGAGCGAGGCAAGACAAACAACATGCCAAAATAACTTGACCTGTCGACAGTCTTTCTTTTGGACTGTCGACAGGCTTTTCCAGAAACTAAAGGTCTGTTAGTTTTTCTCTTGGCTGTTAACAATACCTTTCAGCTGTCGATAACCCTATTACGTAACAGAGTGTCTGATTTTGCTTAGGATTTTGTTTTGGGTTCTAATAAGTTTTTTTTCTTTATTTATTTTAAACTTTCTTTTCTTTATTTTAAATTTAGATTACCTAGATAGATTAGTACTCTTTTAAGTTTTTTTTCTTTTAAAAATAGGTTATAATTTCCGAGTAGGAGTAGTACTTTTTTTGTAAGCCTATATAAATGCCCCTATACTCTTTATTTTTGATCACCCAACTTTTATCAATAAATTTGAGTTTTTCCTCATATTTGCTCATAGATTCGAGTTGTTCTTTTGGCTCGTGGATTCGGTTTGTTCTTACTCGTGGATTCGAGTAGGTACCCCTACCTGGAGATCTCTTCAGGGTTCATCAGCGCTAAAATGAGATCTAGCCCGCGTCGATCGTTTTCTGCGCTTCCCCATCTGCATCACTAACTATGATTCTATTTAGTGTTGGGTTGGAGGTCTCTGTGATTTGTATCATGTTATCAAGCTTAGCTGATATGGTGGCGAGTGTTGCGACAAATTGAACTGTTGCGATCGGATCTATCGGGGTGGTGTGGGATTCACTAGATTCTCCTACCAGATAAGGTTTACCCCTACGGTTTAGCATGCACTAAGAGGCTCTAACTGAAAATGGGAAGATGCAACTCTAAGCTAGATGTTAATTTTTTTTTTTATCAAATTAAATTTAAATGCAATAAGTTGCCTAAATGATGCAAATCTTATCATAAATACCAAATGACGTGAAACATGTATGGGTTTTTGGATAGAAATCAGTGATGTGACTGAAACTGTAATGTTTCACCAAAATTACGATCGTGGATAGGAAAATAGTTAAAACTTGTATGTGAACAGATTTTTACTCCTAAAACAATGTTAATCTCTCACAATAATTTTCATCAAATTCTGCCTTTATTTTATTCGTAGTAGAGGAGCCTTTAAATAGGCTTTAGAAAGTCCAATTTTCAGATTACGACTGATATGGTACTAAACTTTAAAATAAAAGAAAAAACAACTATAAAATAAAATAAAATAAAAAATAAAGCTAAAAAATGCATAACAACTCAGACTACTCGAACCATAGCGATGCGCCGCTTCTAAAGTTTTTGAATCAACGGACGCAGACGAGCTCTTTTAGTCTTGATGGTTGCATCAGTCGGAAGGGTTAAGCCCATTGTCTGTTTAACTTGTTCACATGGAAAGACCTTCTATAGATGGGATTCTCCACACTACTAGTGGTGGGACAGGCAGGACAATCACCTAAAGAAGAGACATACCTAATTCTTTTTTGCAATATTTAGTCGTAGACAATTATTTAGTTTTGAAGTATCTTTAGTTATATAGCTTTTTTGTTGTCTGTTTGCCCATGATATATGTGGACTGAAAGCTAATATGCTGTTTTCACCATTATAGATCACAATTGGATTGAAGCTCTAATTAATGTTATGTCTACGAGAAAGTTAAGGACTGAAACCTTACCTCTGGGGGGATACTGCTCTGAAATAAACAAGCTCGACAAGAATTTTCAAAGGACACGTGCTTCACTGGAATGCTATAACTGCTATCTATTTACTGCAATGTAGCATGTAATTTGTCGAAGGGATAATTTTGTGTTTGCAGTCACTTTTTGTTGCTTCCTTTTCTTCTCTGTAAATTTTCTTTATTTTATTGAAGAATGGGGGCATTCAAACTAAAAATGTCATTAGGAAACTGGGTCAGATTACTGAAGGTCTTTGCACGTGTCAAGTTTTTCATTGTTATGAAGCAGGAGAAAGAGTCCCCGGGTGATGAGACATCAAGTGATATAAGAGTCTGTAGACTTGAGTCAGCAAGAAACTGCTGCTATCATGAAGAGGATGTGTTCATACGGATTATAATTCACCTTCCAGTGGTGTGAATTGACAACGATTAGTTTCCAAGCAGATTGATAGCTTCAGAGCTACAATCTGTTTGAGGGGATGTATTTAAAATAACTGTATTTTTATCAGAGAGATCTTCAGAAAAGGGAAAAGCTTTACAAGGATGTTATCAATTCTCATTTGCATATCGAGTGCAATCGACAACTTTGTCTTCCAACACTTTATACTATCTGCTTATGAATCTGCATCTTTTGGACTGGGGCTCTGCTACCCTGTGATCTGCATCCTAAATTAAGGAGATACTACTGTGTTTGCCTTTAAATTTACTGATTTGTGCAGAGATGTAAAACTGTTGCCATGAGGATTGATCTTAATCCCAACTCGTGACAGTCTAATCACCGAATTTTGTTTAAATTTGATGTCCATGCTTTTGACTGATAGGCGAGAATGCTTGCTTGAAAGGATCATATGTTCACAGGCCTAATAAGAACTTCATGCACCAAGTGCCTCTTATTAGGTATACATGCAGAAGAAATCAGAGAAACAAGGAAGGGGCCCAATGGTTTGATATTTTGATTTTGCTAATGCTGCTGCTTTCATGATTAATGGAGCACTCAATGAGATTTGGTATCTGTTTCCTACCCAAATTGAGGACGACCTAATTTTATTAGGGGTTGTTTGGCTGTTGGAGAATAAAGCAAGGAAAAAAGTGCTGTCGGATTTCACACCAAAAAATCAATTTATTGCTGGTTATTATTTGAAGTTATTTTAAGGTTTATTTATTTTCTTTTTTTAATCTAGAAAACCACTGTGAAGCAAACTCAGGGTTTAACCAGTGGTCGGAATTAAATATATTATAAATATGTCCGCGACAGAGCTCGAACCAACGACATGTGAGTGAGCGGAACTCTTAAGAACTCAAAAACGACTGGGATGCCACTTGTTAGTCTGTTGTCAAGCCCATTTGTAACGTACTTCGTTGCTATTTAAAGGGAAGGCTTTTATTGTAGCCTGGGTTTTTCAAATAATCAATTATATGATACGTTATTCCGATTAATGATCGATACCGTTCATCTAGATCCACACATGACAATATGTGGGCAGTAAAAAAGTGAATTTGCACACCTTTTGCCCTAATTAGCGAAGAAATTCTTTCAGTCGGTTCATACTTGTGACCTTTGTGTTACAACACAAAATGGATTAAATTCATTAATTTTGTATGATTGATTGTTCTTTTCATGTTCATTTGAGAGTTTTAGAGTTTCCAACTAAACTATTCTTTTCGTAAATTTTTTGCGTGAACCGTCCAGTTGTAAACTTTGGTACATGAAGACAGACTGTAACTTTTCTGTAAAGAAACAAGAGAGTCTGATCTATCAGTCAACAACTGAATTCAAATAACAATTTGATCTGGCCTACCATAGAAAGCCCAAGGGAGTGAGACTTGAGAGTTGATAGAGACCATGCAAGAACAAAGCTTTAGGCTGCAAATTTTGAAGTCTAATAATGCTGTGGTTTAGAATATCTTTGTTGATAATTTTTTAATTTAAACATATATTATTGTTGTTGTTGTTATAATAATAATATAGGACTAATAGAATATTTCATGGCATATGCCGAAAAGAAAAAAGAAGAAGAAGATTTCAAAGAATAAAAAAGAGTATACTATCTCTAAGAAGTAAAAACGAGGGAAAATTTGCTGCGTCCACTTATTTTGCTTCATAAATAGAAGAAAACTCAACGTCATAATTTGATTCGCTACATCCTCATCTACGTCAGCATAAACTGATTCCCCCCAACCGCTACTTGTTTATATATTTTCATTTTCTCTTTTACTCTCCCTCATCGTCCCCAACATTGCTCTTCCCTCAATCTTGACCCCGACGTAGAGTAATTCGCGGATCGACCACGTGCTCAGGTTGCCTTGGGGTTGGAAGGAGGCGGAGATCCCCTCTCGGGATTGAGGGCAGAGCCCTTGGAATTTTTTTTTTTTTGAGATCGACCTTTTTTGCAGATCTCGTTTATCCGTGCTCGCGATGACTTTTGTTTGCGTTTAGATCTGGAAAGCATTAAGGGCCAGTGGACGAGGGTCTGCTGATGAAGACGATGCTGATATGAGGATTGTGACTAATGATCAGTCCTCTGTGAGGACTGACTCTCCAATAGAGCATTTTGTGAGGACTGTGACTTGACTGTGATCAAGTCACAGTCCTAATAAAGAAGATTGCGACCATGATCGCAATCTTCACAAAAACTCAAAAATAGGGCATTTTGTAAGGACTATGATCATAGTCGCAGTCCTCTTTTAAGACTCCGATCATGGTCGCAGTCCTTATAATGACTCAAATATAGGACATTTTTGTGAATACTATGATTATGGTCGCAGTTCTAATAAAGAAGACTGCAATCATGATCGCAATCCTATAAAAACTCAGAAACATGACATTTTTGTGAGGATTCTGATCATGGTTGCAGTCCTCATAAACAGTGCATTTTGTGAGGATTGTGATCATGATCGCAATCCTTAGAAATAGGGCTGTGATCATTTTGTGAGGACTGCGATCATAATCCTAATCCTCAGAAATATGACATTTTTGAAGCAGCCCACTTTTTTTTAAAGCGATTACGTAGGGAAATTTTAGTCTTATGTTGCTGATGAGCTCTTTAGCGCTTGACACGTGAGTGCACATTCTTATTTGAAAAAAAGAGGTTGCTAAAATGAATAAAATTATGCGAGTGAATTTTTTTAATTACATTTTTACTTAGGTAGCTGAAACGAAATCCCCAAACGAGAAAAACTGTAACACCCCGTTTTTAAAATATGTACTTAGTTATGTATTCAGATTCTTAATCATATTTTTTTTTGATTAACTTCCTGTATTTGTTTTTTTTCATGAATATTTATGCGATCGTTTTGCATTGGATCTGGAATCAGCCCTAATCTGAACCGATGATCCGATTCTAGTGTATTACTCAATTTGGTCTTTTCGATAGTCAGATTTGATTGGCTTCAGTTTCAAGCATCATTTTTCAAAATTCTAGATTTTTCATAATTTTCTGGAATTTTTCTAAATTAATTTATAAAATTTTCAAAATCGGTGTCGGCCATATCATTGGTCAATTTCAGGATTTTAAATTTACAATTAGAGTTGAATTTCTGGATTTTACTTTCACATTGCTTTTTAAAATCACATTTTCTACTTTAATGCATTTTCTGAGATTTTTTTGAATTTATCAAAGTTCGACCGGTATCGCTGGTCGATTCCATGATTTTTTATTCACAAATAGAGTCAAATTTTTAAAATCTGTTTTCACATTATCTCTTAAAATTATATTTTCTATTTTAATTTATTTTGGTGAATTTTTTGAATTTATCAGAACTCGGCCGGATTTGGTGTCGGCCAATATCGCTGGTAGACTTCAGGATTTTTATTTTGAAAATGAGATTTTATTTCTAAAAATTGATTAATATTATTCCTCAGGAGGATATTTTCTACCTCTGGGTATTTTTGGAGATTTTTCTGGAACAGTCGATATTTCCTGACATTATTAAAATATTATTTTTTATGGAATCTCTCATTTCTTACTTTCTTTCTTTTCTTCCCCCCCCCCCAACTCCACCTGCCGCCCACTCTCGTTCATTTAGTACACCTCCCCTCCATCACCCCCTTTCAATCTCTCTCTCTCTCTCTCTCTCTCTCTCTCTTCTCTCTCTCTCTCTCTCTGTTTCCTTTTCTTTTTCTTTTTCTTTTTCTTTTTCCTTTTCTTTTCCTTCTCCTTCCTCTCTCCCTCTCTCTTCTCCACTTGGGCGACGACACCCCGGGCCCATGACGACCACCTGCGGCGACTCTCCTTGGCTGGTGGTGGCCTGAATCTGACCCCTTCTCCTCCTCTCTCCATTTCTAACTCCCCCACCATCTCCTTCATCTCTGACACCAACAACACCATCTCCACCTCCTCCTTCATCAAAACCACCATCACCTTCAAATTCTCCAAATCCTCCAAACCCACCACCATCATCACCACTCCCACCACCTCATCCATCATAACCAGTCTCATACTCCTCCTCCTTCCATCACCTACAATTTCACCCTCCTTCACCTTCTACTCCATCACCAAATTCACCATTATCTCCACCATCACACCTCCTACACCATCACCACCACAACTTCCTTGCCCTCTCATTCCTCCTTGGGTGGCTGGCGACCACTCCCGGGCTGGCACGCTACCGGCGCGCCACCAGTGGCCGGCGGCCGGCGGCTGTGCGCGGCCAGGAGGCCCCCTGTGCGTGAGCAGAGCCGGGGGCAGCAACCCCCTTTCGTGCGCTCTCTCTCTTTCTCATCTTTCTCTCCCCTCCCATTTCTCTCTTTCTCTCTTTCTACTGTCTCTCTCTCTCCTTGTCTCTCTCTACTGTCTCTCTCTTCCTATTCTCTCTCTAGCTCTCTCTTTCTCTCTCTAAATCTTTCTTTCTCTCCCTCTTTCTCTCTCTAGCTCTCTCCCTTGGTCTCTCTCTAGGTCTCTTTCTCTCTAGCTCCCTTTTTCTCTCTCTAGATATGTTTCTCTCTCCTACTCTCTCTCTCTCATCTATTTCTCTTTCTAAAAATATATTATATATTTAATATAAGTATTGGTGGAGTGCGCGTGTTTTGATACTCCGGGACTTCGTGGCTTTTTCGATGATTTAGGCGAGTGTCCTCGCCTCGTTTGGGGTTTTCCCACTTCGTCAGGTCGACTTGTATTTTGTCCTGGATTTGTATTTGTATTCATATTTTGTATTAGGTTGTGCCCTTGTATTTTTATGTGGCCGAGTGCCCAGAATTGTACATGTATATGCCCGTGATGAATGTTTGTACTAGGATAGTTTATTTCCTGTACATGTATCATGCCTGCGATGTTACTCACTACTGCCTTATTACGTGTGTGTGATTAACACTAACACTTTTGCAGGTACTATACCCAGCCTCCGGTCTGCGTTCAGCCTCCGGGCTTTCTATACCCAACCTTCGATTGCGTTTGGCCTCCGGGCTCTCTACACTCAGCCTCCAGGCTTTCTATAACCAACCTTCGATAGTGTTTGGCCTCGGGCTCTCTACACTCAGACTTCGGGCTTCACCACTTCACGGTAGTTTAGATATTATCACGTTTATATGCTTGCTCGTGTGGTACTAACATCTCGTGTAGGTACCCTTGTACCGACTCTGGGTTTCTACCCACTCCCGCACTAGCACCTAATTGGTTTTAAGCCTTGCCCCCTTTGGGTTTCGTGGTAGCTACCGAGTGCGCCTAGACCCCGAGCGTACTCTACCCCTCAGGCTCTCTCACTCACTTCCTCGAAAGAGGAGTGCGCTTAGACCGTCAGGTGTCTTATGCTTCGCCTGGTAGGCATGCTTAGCGCTCAGTAAAACTCTATCGGATTTTAAACTTGCCTTTTAAGTCGAGTCATTCCAGTAGCTCCGTCAAGTGCTCTAGTGACTAAATATTGTTTGCTGTCCGCGCCTCCAACACTTCTTAAGCTCTGATTGATTATGATTGGTTGTTACGCTATCACTTGACTTGTTATTTCTTGATGTGCTAACACTTGTCGTACTATTACCTGACATCTACATACTATCACCTGCCACCTGCCTAATCACTTGTCATCTTAATATTAACACCTGATACCTGTCATGTTTAACTCTTGACTCATGGTTATCACATTATGGAAATGTAGTATGCAAGTACTCCTGTTATGCAAGTACTCCTGTTACGCATGTACTTCTGTTACCCTAAACCTGTTATGTTCCTGCTCATTCTCGTAATCTGATAATTATACTTAATAAGCTATGAAAAGGACAACTTACACTGGGAATTGGGAGAAACGATGAATACCGGTATGATGCCTTACTTATATTGGTAGATTACTAAACTGACGATTCGTGTTAGGGTACTTATAGGCATCCAGAAGATGCGTGTTTTGGGTGATTTTAGGCACCCTTAGGCTGTGTCTCGGGCGAACGGGAACCACTATAAATATGAGCCATCAGTTCTTTATCAGCTTCCAATAACCAACCTCGACTTACTTATATATGAATATATGTGTGTTGAAATGTACACCAGGACACACAACTAGATATATGGGTCAGACGAGTAATAATAATAAGATGTCAAGATAATAACTCGTTGTGTTGCTTTGCAAATTGGGTTATACCATTGGTTTTGCCACAATTGCTTTCATCAGGTTTTACTTCAGATTTTCAATTTTATTAATCATTATTATATTTTCAGGTTACCACCTGTGTACTACTCCTCTGGTCTCCTGCTTGATATTGCTCATGTTCCACTGTACTTATCTTCCTGACTTGATCACTCCTTATTTTATAATGATTTCTAATTACCACTCATTACTTGATGTATCATTCATGTCTAGCGTGTCTATGCTCATGACATGATTTTCAATGCATATTTTTTAACTCAGATTTATCGATACACATGTGCTTATCCATGCACGCCACTTGGCATTCACCACACCACTCGTTAGGGAGTTCTGACTCCCCTGCATCCTCATGTCTACATTCGGAGTTTGGAGCTTGTGGATTCTCCCGATTGCTGATCAGAGATGCTCAGCGGAAGTGTGGATCATCGGCAGACCATCTGAGACCCTATCCTTCTAGGCCCCCTTACTCGGCTCTAGAGTTTTCCTGTTATGACTCTGAGCCTCCTTTTGTACTGTTCATACTTGTATATCTCCTTGTATCTGTAACACCTCATTCCCAGAATACATACTTTGATACGTATTCAGATTATTTTGATAGTATTTTTTATTTACTTTTCGTATTTGTTTTTATTTTATGATTATCTATATGATCGTTTTGCTTTGGATCTTGATTCATGGACTTGGATTCAGCCCTAATCTGAACCGGGGGACCCGATCTAGTATATTGCTCGATTTGATCTTTTTGATAGTCAGATTTGATTGATTTCAGTTTCAAACACTATTTTCTAAAATTTTAGACTTTTCATGATTTTTTAGATTTTCTGAATTATTTTTATAAAAACCCTAAAATCAGGATTAATCGGTACCGCTGGTTTATTCTCAGATTTTTATTTACAAATGGAGTTGAATTTCGAGAAATTGCTTTCACATATTTTTCTTAGAATAATATTACTATTTTAATACTTTTTTGGAGAATTTGATTTCGATCAGATTTGGTGTCGACCGGTATTGGTGGTCGATTTCAGAATTTTTAATTTGAAAATCGTAAAGAATTTCTTAAAACAAATTTCACCATATTTTTTAGAATAATATTCTTGATTTTTAAGAATTTTTACGGGTCGTTCTGAGATAATTAAATTTCGGGCGATTACAGTATTTTTCCGAAAATTTTCTGTATCTGCGACTGAGTCCGGGAAATCCATTAATCTAATTATTTTTCATTTCTCCACCAATCATTTTTTCCTTTTTCCCATTTCATTTTCTTTTTCCCTTTCTTTCCTTCCATTTTCTTCTAACAACTTCCAAACAATTCTTATACATTCTAATTCATTCTTTAATCTCCCTCCAAAATATCCCCTCCAAAATATCCTAAACACTCAAGTGCCCTCTCCCATCATCTAGACCATCCAAGTCCCTTCACCTCCTCTCTAGTTTGCAATAAACCCCTCCCCAAACTTCATCTCCTTTCATTCTAACTCCAACATCAAAATCCTTCTCCATTCCATCATCTTCAACCTTCCATCCTTCTCCAAAACCCTAACAAACAACTACGTCTCCTTCATCTCCACAACAATCACTATAACTACTACTACTACACTACCTCCCCATCATCTTTCTCCTCCTCTTTCTCCTCCCACTTTACCAAGAATCCCATAAATCCACCATACAAACTACCTTCACCACTTCCTTCTCCAAAACAACCTCCTTCAACTTATCCTCCTACAAGACCACCTCCACTACACCATCATGGCTGGCCATCATCTGGAGCTCAAGGCTAAGCTCCCCCACCATGGAAACCACTCCGGTGATCATTCCGGTGATCATTCTGGCGACAACTACGTCGACAACACCAACGTCACCACCACCATTTTTACTACACTATTTTCATAACCACCTCTTCTATTCTCTCTCCACTACCTCCACCATCACTATCACCACCATAACACCACCTTCATCACTACCATTTCAAGTTCCTACATTAGCCTTCCCTTTATCTCCATCTCCTTCCTTTTCATTCTCCTCTAAAATTCACCACCACCAACTCCATCTCACTCTCTCGTAATCTCTCTCCTCTCACCATAGGGCCGCCCACCCCCCTAGCCACCCATGGTGCTGGAGCACCACCTCTACGGCCAGCCACCCCTTGGGACCGAGCTCCTATTCATTTTCGCTTCGGGGATTTCCCCACATCGGGACTCGTGCACGTGGCATTTCCGTGAAGTTGTCTTTTAGGTGAGTGTCCTCGCCTTGATTTGGGTATCCCTCATCGATGGGCATATTGTACTTGTATTTGTAATTTTATGGATTCATGTGAGTTGTAATATGTGGATATGTTGTAACTTATACTGGATTGATGTATTGCAATGCTTATAATATTGTAGATGACACTATATTTATGCCTGTGTGACACTAACAACTTCTGCAGGTACTAACAGCCTTCGGGGTTAAACTCTCTAAGTTTTATAGCTTCGTTGGAGGCATAGCTAAGTCGTGTGGCTGCGAGCTGAGCTTAATTGTATAGCCTCGTCAGGTGCGCCTTTCTATGTTTTCACTTAGCTTGAACTCCCTGGGTTTTACTAACTATACTGTGTGACTACGAGCCGAGCTTAATTGCGTAACCTCTTCAGGCACGGTTTAGTTACATCCCCGTGTTGCTCAGCCTCCGGGCTTAACCTCTCTGAGGTTTATTAAAATTCTCTAGACTTTTTATATGCTACACCTGATAGGCGGACCTAACGTCAGCACTTTATCGAACTCCGTTCGAGCGTAGTTACTCTGTGAGCGTGGCTTCGCTGTGAGCGATAGTATGGTGTTTAATGTGCATGCTGCGACACATGCGTTTAGCTGTGCTATGAGCGGTAACTATGCTGAGCGTGATAGCATTTAGTGTTGTACATTAACTTCGCTCCAGCCCGCTTAGCTTTGCTTGGATGATAGCTTGCTTGCTTTCTCGCTCGTCGGTTCTCTTGCATGCTAGTCATATATGCATGTGTGTTGTTGGTACTAACATCTCCTGTGTGTTGTTGGTACTAACATCTCCTGTAGGAACATACTCAACCTTCGATTTAACCTCTGAGGTTTATTAACGGCTATTTTTATTTTTAGCATCGCCTGATAGGCATGTTTAGCGCCCAGCGCTTTATTGACTAGATTCACCTAGGTGATATGCTGCCGGATTTTAGACTAGCATTTTAAGCCGAGTCGTCCCAGTAACTCTGTCAAGCGCATCAGTGACTAAACATTCATCGATGTCCGTGCCTCCAGTTTGCTCAGCTCCGCTTGATTTTGCTCAGCTACTGCTCTATCACTTACCATGCACATGCTTGATATGTTAGCCCTTACCATGCTATAGCCTGACACTTGACATGCTATTACTTGACACCTGTCATCTGCATGCTATCACGTGCCACCTACCTGATCATTTTTCATCTACATATTAACACCTGGTACCTGTCATGCTTAACTCTTGGCTAATGATTATTACATTACGGGAATGTAGCACCTGATCTCCGGATAAGTACTCCTGTTATGTAAGTACTCCTGTTATGCAAGTAATCTTGTTATGAATGTACTCTTGTTATGCCTGTTACTCCTGAACCTGTTATGTTCCTACTCATTCTCGTAATCTGATAATTATGCTTAATAAGTTATAAAAAGGACAACTTACATTGGAAATAGAAGAAACTGATGAATGCCGGTATGATGCCTTATTTTAGTGGTGGATTACTAAACTGATGATTCGTGTTAGGGGACTTTTAGGCACCCAGAAGATGCGTGTTTGGGTGATTTTAGGCTCCCGTAGACTGTGTCCCGGCGGACGAGAATCATTATAAATATGAGCCATCAGTTCTTCATCATCTTCCAATAATCAACCTTGACTTACTTATATATGGATGTATGTGCGTTAAGATATACACTAGGACACATATCTAGATATACGGGTTGATTGAGCAATAATAATAAGATGCCAACATAATAACTTGTTGTCTTGCTTTTCAAACTGGGTTATACTGCTAGTTTTTGTCGTATTTGCTTCCATTGGGTTTTACTTCGGATTTCCCGTTTTATTAATCATTATTATATTTCATGTTTATCACCTGTATGCTACTCCTCTGGTCTCTTGCTTGATACTACTCATATTCCACTGTACTTATCCTCTTGACTTGATCACTTATGGTTTTATACTTATTCTTGGTTGTCAATTATTACTTGATGTCTCATGCATATCTGGAGTGCCTATGTTCACGACACGATTTTCAATGCATGTCTTTTAACTCAAATTTATCGATACACGAGTGCATGTTCATGCACGCCACTTGGCATTTGCCACACAACTCGTTGGGGAGTTCTGACTCCCCTGGATCCTTGTTGATGAACGAGCCTGACCTGCACAGAAAATACAGACTTTTAAGAACAATGCTTGGTCCTCGATTCCATTGGGCAGCCTAGAGCTAACAGGTCGAGATCCACAGGGAGGGACAACAATAAAAGCTTCATAGTAAGTTTCTTCTTTTAATTAACTAAAACTGATTTAAAACTTCTCTTCTCAGTTTTAAAAGAAAACAAAAATAGTTATGAAGGAGATGTAGAAGAAGAAATAGTGGTATTGTTGTTATTTATTTATAAAAAAAGTATACAAAAAGAGATAAGAAAAGTGTTGGTACAAAAATCTGAAATAAAAAGAGATAAAAGAAGATTATTTAAGATGATTTTGTTAATTCAAAAGAAAAGAAAAACAACTTCAAAGAAAAAGAATTAAAAGAGAAAGTGTTGATTGAAAATTGTTAAATTAAACTAAGAAAGAAAAATAGAAAAGAGATAAAGAAAGAAGATTTACCTCTGTTGTAGATTAACATACCATGATTAGATGTGAAGTAATATAAAATAAAGTAATAGAAAGAAGTACATGAAAGCAATACTCGGTCAGATTGAGTACAATGAAGAAAAGTGGGAAACCTTCATTGATTGTCTTCTTCAATATATTGAAGAAAGGATTATATAATGTCACTCTACAATAACTCTTCCTCTCTTTTAATCATGTGACTCTCTCTAACCTAAAAATAAAGCAAAAAAATAAAAATTATACTGAAGAAGAAAAGAAAAGGCTAAACTTAACTAACCTAAATCTCTCTCTAGAGTGGTGCCCCCTCTGTCTTCGAGGTATGAGGGTATTTATAAGAGAAAATCAGAGGGATAGGAAGTGTATGAATATAGGGAAAGCTGGTATTTCTGAATTTGAATCCTCCCCTTATCTTTAAACTTGATTTGATTTATCCAGAGTTTTATATAGAAATTCAATTAAGATCTGCAGCTTGTTATCGTGTTGATTGCTTAATATGACTTATCCAACGACAGAACTATAAAGAGTGATCAACATGAGAATTGTAGCCATTTAGGCTTTCTTTTTGAATCACTTTGAATCATCAGATTTAAGTTTTGATAGCGAAAGGTATGATTAAAATTTTAAAATGTATTCAGTCTGAATCCGAATCTAAATTGCTTCATCTCATCCGTTGATCTTCTCTCGTGATCGGTCACATATATTACATATCTATTGTCACATTACCATGTTTATTATCTAAATAAATCATATTAATAAGTCATATTTTTCTTTATAAAATGCAGGCTCATTGCTAAAGGATAGGAAAGAGAAACGAGCCCAAAAGCCCATCAAATTCTGATTTAATTCAGAATTAATTCGAAATCAGAAAATCAGGGCAGATCATGACAAATCAGAGAGGTTGAAAACTGGTTAAAATGAACCTTCCCAAATCAGTTGGTCAAACCCAAAGATCAAAGGCTGTTTCATCAAATTCTGGAGCTGAAACGGGAAAACCAGCATGAGATAAAGGAGAATCGCCAAATGAAGGAATTCCTCCAACCTGGTGAGGCCACCTGGCCACACCATGGCCGCAAAAACGTGGCCAAAGCCGCGTTTTCGTGGCCGTTTAGCTTCTGTTGGGGGAGTGTTTGCTCCCCCTATCTTCGTACGCTCTCTCCTGTTTGGTTTTTGCCTATAAATACTGTATTTTTCAGGGAAAAAGGGATCGAAAATTAGTTTAAGTTTTTCTCTTTATTTTTAAGGTTTAGGTTCTTTGTTAGATAGTATAGAGAAGTTGTATCTCTGTTTTCTAATTCGTAGTTCAGTTCAATTACTAGTGTGAGAGAGGAATAGAGTGATTGTAATCTGAAGATTGAAGTGACATCAATAAAGGATCAAGCTTTCTCTTCTTCCATTCTAATTCACGGGTATATCTTGCTTTATTTACATGTCTTCTTTTTCATCTTCCATGAGTAGCTAAACTTGTATTCTGGGCTCACTATCGTCCCTCTCTTCGATCCCTTTTGTTTTGAACAGTTTTGATGTAAACAACCCAACAAAATCATATGCATGCCTTAACTAAGCCTTTCTTCTTTGAAAGTGTTCTTGAAGGCACATGAGGATGACTTTGGATTTCTAAACTTCTATTTCTTTTAAAATATCACTTGAACTTGCTTCTATTTCATACTTGAAAACTTGATGATTTAACATTCAGTTCAAGAGGATTTCTTAAGAAAAAGAGTTAAACTTTTCCAAACGATCTTATTTGCTTTGCTTAAGACTTTCAAAACTAAAGCTTAAGTTTTTACCTATGATCAAGTTGAGGCATTAAAAATTTCAAGAGAAGAACACATTGTTGAGTAGTAAGATAGTGAGCCCAGATTTGTTTCCTATATTAAAAAAAACCAAACAATTTTCAACACTTTTTAAAGATCACTTTTTTCAAAGTCTTCTCTAAGTTTTTCAATTTTTCTTTTAATCACTTCCCTTCTCTCCATTCTCTTTTTCAACTAAAAAGAAAAAAAGAAACAACACCGTTCTTTACTTTCTAAACAAAAACACCAAAAAGCTTTCATCGCATTCCTCCTCGTAGACACGACCCATTAGCCCAAAGCTAGACGGTAATTCTTATCACTTTCATTTTACAACCAATTTTTGGCGTCGTTGCCGGAGAGGGAATGGTGTAATTATTTTCTAACAAGTTTGGTGTCTTGTTTCAGGGATGTCAAGATTCAGATTTAGCGCTCAAGTTTTGCAGGAGAAGACTTGATATTCTGTGCCCCTACCCTCGAAAGTAGGAAACAGAATTTCAAGAAATTACAGTGCAAAAGTTAAAATTTTGTTAGACTACTAAAAACTTTCTTTTGCAGGACATATTGCTTGCAAAAATAAAGTTTTTATATGTTAATTTTTTTTGCTATATCTGATATTCACACTCCCTGTTTTTAATCCAACAGTAATCTGATTGATTGCTAATTGCTTAAAAAAACGTTTAGACTTGCATTATAGATATTTGTCTAATTACGTTTCTTTTACGATTAGTGTTGAAGATAGCTGGAGATAAGGTACGTATGCATAGCATATAGTTAGGAAACATTCTTGGGTGATATTTGCTTGTGATACTTTTCTATATCTTGCACACTCTGCGCAATCAATTCTAAGGGCAAAACCCAAATCAAGATAAAGTGGGGAAGACATTACCCTTCCTTAGCCCACAAACCATCTCCAAGCATGCACAACCTAAGCCTAAGTTAAAATCTGATAGACGTTGGCCTTAGGGACATCTCAAACTCATTAGGAGATTATCCTAAGGGGGAAGGTGTTAGAATTTGACTCCTGCCAAATTAGTGTCTAGGAAAGGGATTGAGGGACGAAATCCCGAAGGCTGGTGGTTTGGCTTAATTAGGCCAGTCGCTTTTGGCGGATATCTCCCACCAATCTTACCCTGACCTTGTTGATTAGCTTGTGGTCAAAGTCTGCATTATACCTCCTATGGACAATCAACCAGTTAGGAGTTGTCAGGTCAAGATTACCTTAGACTAGGATTGGTTGTATCCTCTTGTTGACTATTGGTGAACTTGTTTGTGATTGTGTTTGTGGATGCAAGTGTGGTCAATAGACCCTAATTCATCTAGGCTAACTAGAAACACATCACCACCCAAGTTTGAACCAAGACCAGATCCGATTATGGCTCAACCGACATCTTTGTAGGATAGGTTCTATCCCATTAGAACCTCACTTTCATCTTGCATCCAACTTTCATCGGTTGGTGAACACAATTTTGAGCTAAAAGCTTAGTTCATCAACACACTCCCCAAGTTTCATGGCTTAAAGTCTAAAGATGCTTATTTCTTTACAAGAGAATTTGAGGAAGTATGTTTAATGATGAGAATCCCATACCTTATAGATGATGCTATTAGGTTGAGATTTTTCCCATTCGCTCTTAAGAACTTAGCCAAGAAATGGCTTTATAGCTTAGCGGCCGGCTCTATCACTAGGATGGTTTCATTAAGGTCTTCTTAAAGAAATTCTAACCAATTCATAAGACCGCTCTCATTAGGAAGAATATCATGTAATTCAAGTAAGAACCTAGTGAACCGTTTTGGAGGTACTTTGAACGCTTTAAAGATCTCCTTGTCCAATGTCCTCATCATGAATAGAGAAATGGCGACAGTGTCAAATTCTTTATGACGGTTTAGACTACACTCAACCAGAACCCTCTTAGAAAGCATGTGCCAAGGGGGATTCTTGCAGAAGGATGAGAATCAAGGATAGGATTTATATGAGAATCTAGCTGAAAAGACCATCCAATGGAACTAACTAGTGAAAACTCGAGGAACTCAAACTCCATATCTTCAAAAGGAGGTCTCCATTCTATTGAATCATCCATACCTAACGAGGCTAAGTTAGCTAACCTAGCGAGAAGATTGAAAGTTTTAGAAACTAAGGAACCAAGTCCATTCAATCAAGTCAGCCCAAACCAATTTTCAAAACTCCGGGCTATACTTAGGGGCCGTTTGTTTCGCGTAAAACTCCGTAATTCGTAAATGACTTACTACCCAGTTATAACTACGGCATTTGTTTGGACCGTAATTCGTAAAAGACTTACGTAACTCAACTAATACTCACTTGCATCCCAGTTACCACTCACTTACAGCCCAGTTACAGTTAATTTTGTGGTCATACAAATTTGTAATATTTTTTTATATTAAGATTAAAAAATTTTAATATTTAACTTTTTTAATATTTATTTGCAGTATTAAAACTTTTAAAATCACCAAATAGTTAATTTTGTGGTCAACTTTTTCACTTACGACTTATACATTACGACAACCAAACACCGTAAAGTACAATACACTTTCCCACTTTAAAATTTTATATACCAACCAAACACCGTAAAATTTACATACATGTAACTCATTTACAATTGTAAAAGACTTTACCAATTACAACTACGAATTACGGCCAGTTACGATAACCAAACAGACCCTTACTGTCAAGCCATGAATCATGTGTTTGAGGAGTGTCCTGTGTTTCAAACTCAACAACACTTTTCAGAACCGATGAATGCTGCCTTTTCAAGGCCGAACAATAATCCTTACGCACCAACATACAATCCTGGCTGGAGAAATCACCCGAATTTCTCTTGGAACCAAAATAACAATGACCACTCACGGTCAAATCATGCAAGCCACTTCCGTCATGCCAATAATTCTTCCAATCATCAACCCAACTTTTTCAATTTTCATCATAATTCTTCCAACCATCCACTTAACTTTTCAAACTATCAACAAAACTTTCCCAACCAAGCTTCATAATCTTCCTTCCAGAATCCTCAATTAGAAAGGAGAATGACTGACTTTGAGAGAAACATGAAAAAGTACATGAAGAACCAAGATTCTCTCATGCAAACTATACAGAGGCTAGAGGTTCAAATGAGACACAGAATGAGAGACAAAAGGATACCTTGCCTAGTCAGCCAATAATGAATCCTAGAAATTCTCAACAAGCTCATTTGGCTGAGGATCAATCATTGAATCAATGTAATATTGTTCATACATTGAGGTCGAAAAAGAAAGCTGATAATCAAGTGTCAATACCATCTAATCCCTTTCAGCATAATCACAATCAAGCATCCACCTCATCTAATCTCAATCCTTCCAAATCTGACAAATCTGAAATAGATAAGTCAACCAGTCAGGTGCACCAGCCTATAGTACCATTTCCTAATAGGCTGAAAAATAATAAGTAAAATCCACACATGGATAAGATAATTGAGATCTTCAATCAGGTGAAGATAAATGTGCCACTTCTTGATGTCATCCAACAAGTCACATCCTATGCTAAGTTTCTTAAGGACATGTGCACCAAGAAGAGAAAGACTAATATACCCAAAAAGGTCTTCTTAGCCACTAACATTAGTGAGCTACTGTCTGGCCCGATCCCTGTCAAGTACAAGGATCTAGGTTGTCCCACCATAGCCTGCACCATAAGACAAGCCGAGATTAGTCATGCACTTCTTTACTTGGGGGCAAGTATCAACTTGCTCCCATTCTCAGTTTATCAACAACTCGGGTTGGGCGATCTTAGTCCAACTCGAGTCCCTATCCAACTGGCTGACCATTTAGTGAAAGTTCCAAAGGGAAAAATTAATGATGTCCTTATCCGGGTCGGGGAGTTTATTTACCCCGTTGATTTCATAGTTCTAGAGACACAACCTGTGTCCAATCTTAGGGCTCAAACTCCTGTTATCCTAAAATAACTATTCCTTGCACTGCCAATACCATTATCAATTATAGGAATGGGTCCATGAGGTTAACCTTTGGGGACATTGAAAAGTCACCTAGAGGGGGGGTGAATAGGTGATTATGCTAATCTTATGAACTCAATGCGGAATTTAAAAACTTAATGCAATACACTCAAGTGCAATCAACAAGTGATGCACACACAACCAAGCCAAGCAATTATGAATGCACAATATGAATAGTTGCAAGGCACAAAGTAAAGAGAGAGATAGAGAGAGTCAATGGATCAAGCGCAAACAACAAGATATGTTTCGAGGTTCGAGCACCCAGCTCTACATCCCCGCCTTCGACACACGAAGGATTTCTAATCCACTAGCAAGTCCACAAAGAACTCTCACAAGGAGTACCCAACTCCTCTCTTTACAACCACAACCTCCTCCTCGAGGCAAGCTCCAATCCAACAAAACAATCACCTCACAACTTGAGGGATTAGCACAAAGCAAATAAGGATCACCTCACCACTTGAGGGATACAACCCAATAGCACAACCTCCTCAACACAATGAGGGAAAGGCACAAAGCCAAACTAAGTTAGGGTTTATAACTTGGTGGTCTAACAAACAACCACAAACAATTTCTTCCTCCCACACAAAGATCCTATAGAAGAGATAGTAGATTTTAGCTCAAGTGTGGAGAAAACCAATGGGATGGAAATCAAAATCACAAAGAAAATCCTTGGAAAAAATTGAAACAAAGATGAAGAAGTTGAATCAAACTCTTTTTCCCAAAAACCCTTTTCTTTGATATTCCAAACCCTAGCAAAAACACCAAATAGATTGTTCAATTTGAAACCAAAAACTTATTTTGATTGCTGTGAAAACACCAGAGAGTAAGGAAAAATTCGCACAAAAAATCTTAGAGAAATACTCTTTCCAATGGGGTATTTATAGACCCAAAAAAATATAGCCATTGGCAGCAGAAAATGCCAGAAATACACTGCCGGTCGACCGGCCGGTCGACCGTCCAACGGTCAAATTCTGCCCGTTGGCAGCTACCGGTCGACCGCCCCGGTCGACCCAAACAAACAGAGAGCTCTGCTCTCAGACCCGGTCGACCCGGACGGTCGACCGTCCAAACGTGCACAGATCTGTGCACGTCGGTCGACCGACCCGGTCGACCGACTTCAGCCAAGTCGACTTGGTCAAAAGACTAGTCGACTGGTTGAAGCCTGGAATAGAAAACTAAGTTAGAAACATGTTTAAAAATTCTTTTATCTTTTCTAAAAATCACCAAAAAATACTTTTATCATTTTGCATTGATATATAAACATGTGGTAAAAAGTTTAGCTTAAATATCAATCAATATGAACTATTTTTGTGTCTTATCATTTTTACCAAAAACCGAAAACTGTATTTTCTAAAACTTTGATTTTGAATAGAAAATACGTTTTGTCCAAAACTCTTCCAAATACAAAAACATGATATTTAAACGCTTTGAAGCATGATGCATATGGATAGAAATTCAATATACATGAAACAAATATATATCCATGTTTTTGTCAATAATTCCAAAATATGTTTTGTCAAAAATACCAAAACATAAAACACATGAAATAGACTATCAAACTAAGTTTGTCTAGGAAATTAAGCATGCATGTATATAGAACAAATCTAATATACATTAAACCATGTAAACTTGTTTTGAATCTATCTATTCATGCAAACCAAGATCGGTTAAACCTAAAACCGAAAAAACCGAAAACCAATATTCAAAACATGAAACGTGTGTGTTGTGAACTTGAGCATTATCATACTATTCTAATCTTTACAATTTGGATCTAAACAAAAAACTAAACTATGGTACCGATGTCTTCTTGTAGAGCGCAATCTCCAAGCCGACTCGATCCAAAACTCTTTGATCCACCGAGTGAGTGCTATATATGATCTTTGACGCTCGGGCTCTTGAATCAACATGTGAAAGCTTCCAAATCATCTTGTTGAAGCTAATCACCTACTAATAACTTGATTAATGATCTGAAACTAAAATCACAAGATTATTAGTACACATAACTACATGAGTTAATCATCATCAAAACTAGAGTGGAAGGCCTTTTGGCCAACAATCTCCCCCTTTTTTATGATGACAAAACTCATGGAGTTATATATGCATGGATTAAAGTTAAGCTTCAAAGAAGCTCCCCTTAACTCATGCATAAACAAATAAACAATAAATAATATGCAATAAAGGCTCTTAAACATGAATGCATATAAATGCATAAACAATAAAGGGTTCTAGATACCAATGAAATGTTCAAAAACAAAACATGCTCTAGATACCAATTACCAAACATGCTCTAGATATCAATTAAAATTAAACTAAATTAAACTTAATATATGCAAAACATAAACATGCATATATAAACTCAAGATCTTTCTCCCCCTTTTGGTCAATCATCAACAAAGGGGTAAAAATCAAAACAAAACAAAATCTTCTCTCTTTTTAATACAAGAAATCAATCTTCAATAAGGGGTAAAAACAAAACCAAATCAATAAATTTTTCTCCCCCTTTTTGTTCGAAACAACGAATCGATAAAAATAATATTTTCTCCTTTTTGTCTAAAACAAAAACAAAGTCAATTTGGGGTGACAATCAATTAAGGTACCAATTAAAAATATGTCAAAGAATAGCATCTTGATACCAATTGAAAGGAAACAAAAAAAATATTGATACCAATTTTAAGCAAAAACACATGAAAAAAAAATCTTGATACCATTTGAAATTAAACATAATGAATTTTGAATGTCTAAACCAAAAATTTTGATACCAATTGTAAATATCTTTCATTTTGAACATGTGATACCAAATTGAAATTTATTTTCTATCATAAAGTAAGGGAGTGGGAATCAAATACCAATTGAAAGACAAAATCAAATTTTCTCCCCCTTTATGAAATACCAACTAAAATAATGCTTAGGCTTGATACCAATTTAAAAGTAATCAATTGAAACAAAATTGAAGCTCAAGCACTAGCATAAACAAGATTTTGTGCTTAAGGATATAGAGATATAATAAGCACAAATAAAACATATATATGTATGAAAAATAGATACCAATAGAAATTGATATTCTTGGAATTGAAAGCATACATACATACAAAATATATATGAGTATACAAGAAATGTCAAGATTGATACCAATTGAAAGAATTCAATGATACCAATTGAAATAACAATAATATCAAATGTATATCTCATATTATCTACCTCCCAATCATGGTTCAAGTTTTAAATGATTTTCATTATAAAGCATTCATGAACATGATCTCCCATCCAACCTCCCATCGAAGGTAGGGGTTTTCAAAATAGGTTTGAAAATGTAGTATGTTTGAAAATCTCTACCATAGTGAAGAATACGAATTAGTTATAAAAAAAACTTTTAAAACTAGTACGAAATCCTTCAAGAAAGGAATCAAACAAAATGTTTTTCATGAAACACATGTAAATCACATTATCACCAAACACTCAAAATCCATAAAGCTCATATCATAGTCTCATGAAAACAAATCATGAGTAAACTAACAAAGTGAGTGAACAAGTGGTATGTGACACACATCAACATGAAAATATTCAATTAAGCTCATATGAAATTCCTTGAAAACATGAAATTCATCTAAGATGTGAAATCACCAATTGAAATCATCTTAAAAACATGAAATTCATTATAAATGTGAAATCACGTAGCAAACATGAAATTCATCCAAACGATTTAAACTTCAAGGCATATGTATGTCATGTACAAACTAAAGTATACATACATATCCTAAACACAATGAGACCACAAAAGTATATGCATGAAGGCACGTGGCTCAAGTATGTATATGTATAAATGATAGTTTAGACAAGATGGACATATACATGAAGTTAAAACAAAATAAGTAAAATGATGAATACAAGTCAAATGCAAGAATCATCAAAACTAGACTATACTAGTACATCAAGTGAATACAAATGAGCGTTCAAGCACAAACATATATAAAGGTCTATTTGTAACTCACTAGTTGTACAAGTATAAATCCTAGTCTTAATGAAAACTTATCATTCAATCAAGTAGTCAAAACATGAAGCATGAAACGGGAATCATAACCCAACATGATAAACATAATAATCAAAACATGAATTATTAAAACAAAAAGTCATAGTCAACCATATGATTAGCATGACAAAGACATGAGCATTAGATCTATGATTAACATGATAGTTAAAACATAAAGAGAACACAAAATATGGGTTCATACTAAATATGGGTGTCTCAACAACTAATCATGTAAAGCATAAGTCTAATAAACATGGCAAATATCATACTAATCATGAAACAATAAAACATGATTCAATAAAACAAAAATCATAAACATCATAAACATCCAAATGGTCATAATGCATTTGCATGTGCATTAGATATAGGGCATACATGTTAGTTTAAACAAGGTGAGAACACTAAATATAAATTCATATAAAACATGGGTGCTCAAGTAACTAAACATGTATAACACTAATCTAATCAACATGACATAAGCATAATGAATAATGAAACAAGACATGCTATGAATAGATGAACATGAAAAGCATGCAAATAAAATTGGAGTTAGAGAATGATACCAAAACCGATGAAGGTACATCTCTAGTTCTCCAAACCACGATGGTCCTCCCACCAAATCCCTTGAGAGTGAAGCATCCAAATGGTTCTCTTTGAGGCTTAGAACGCATCCACCTCAAGGCACCAATACTCTCACGTGATGCGAGAGCTCCCACCTACATCAAAAGTCAAGGAGGTGGTTCTTGGTACCCATTTCCTTTTGGGTCCACGGGGGTTAGTATCTTTTCTAACCCAAACAAAATTAGTTGCTAAATTTTCATGATAAACACGATCATAACAAAATCTAGCAAGGTGGCCTTTTCGACCACAATGTGTACATGTGTACACATGAGCATACATGTTATGGTTGTGTCCGTAAAAAGCATGTGTATGCCGTGTAGAGTGTGCATGCAAAGATGGACCTTGTTTCTTGCGAACCAAGGTTTCCAAACGTGAATGATTCAATGTGCATTGGCTCAAAGTGGAGCCCAAACATTCAACACTTTTCTTCAAAACATTTATATCATTTTCAATAGTGGAAGATAAAGTGGAGCATGCAATAGGTGTGCTAGAAGAAGAAGAAGCTATACTAGCATGGCACACATGAGAATCAATTTCAATTTTCATAGATTCATTTTTCTTTAAAACTAAATCCAATTCTTTTGTAATGAAATCAATTTCATTTATCAAAACAAGGTTATCTTTTAAACAAAATCCAATTTAGAAGATAAAACCTCATTGTTTTTCACAACATCATTACAATCATTTTTGTTTTTCAAAATCTCAATCTCATCAAGGGCAAGGTCTAGTTGAGATCTTAGTGAGTCACGTTCACTAGTAATCTCTTCCTTCTCTTGCAAAACCAATTCAAAATTAGAACACAAATCCTTTAATTCATTTTTCAAAACAAGGTTGTCCTCTTTCAAAAGATTGTGTTTTTTCAATAAATTTTCAAGCTTTTGAGCAAGTTCCAAATTCAATGTTTGAACTTCAAAACAACCATGGCAATAGGAACTAGAGCTATCATCTAATTGAGTGTCCGATTGTACCTCAAGGGAGTTATTCCCTTGGACCATGAGGCAATGCTCTTCGGACTTTTCTCTCTTAGATCTCCTCATCTTGTTGATAATCCTTGGAAGCTCAGGAGACGTCAATAAGCTCCAAACTGCAAAAGCCGAGTCATAACAATCAAACACCGGTAAAAGATGTTCACTAAGAGATGCTCTAAGTGCTCTAAGTGCTAATGCATTTGCCTTTTTATGCTTGCTACTATTAGGGAATGATTCCATAGTGGAGGCTTGATAAACTAGATGTCCCAGTCTTTTCAAATGGCTACTCATATTGGCCTTCCAAGCATCAAGTCTAATATGGTCAAACATAGGAGGGCTATCCATGAGAGCAACTAAATGAGTGCAAATGAACAATGCAAATGAAGATTAGCAAACCAAGATCTCACTCCTAGGTGGTTAAACCTAAATATCAGGAGCACTAGCTCTGATACCAATTGAAAAGTCACCTAGAGGGGGGGTGAATAGGTGATTATGCTAATTTATGAACTCAATGCGGAATTTAAAAACTTAATGCAATACACTCAAGTGCAATCAACAAGTGATGCACACACAACCAAGCCAAGTAATTATGAATGCACAATATGAATAGTTGCAAGGCACAAAGTAAAGAGAGAGATAGAGAGAGAGTCAATGGATCAAGCGCAAACAACAAGATATGTTTCGAGGTTCGAGCACCCAGCTCTACATCCTCGCCTTCGACACACGAAGGATTTCTAATCCACTAGCAAGTCCACAAAGAACTCTCACAAGGAGTACCCAACTCCTCTCTTTACAACCACAACCTTCTCCTCGAGGCAAGCTCCAATCCAACAAAACAATCACTTCATAACTTGAGGGATTAGCACAAAGCAAACAAGGATCACCTCACCACTTGAGGGATACAACCCAATAGCACAACCTCCTCAACACAATGAGGGAAAGGCACAAAGCCAAGCTAAGTTAGGGTTTATAACTTGGTGGTCTAACAAACAACCACAAACAATTTCTTCCTCCCACACAAAGATCCTATAGAAGAGATAGTAGATTTTAGCTCAAGTGTGGAGAAAACCAATGGGATGGAAATCAAAATCACAAAGAAAATCCTTGGGAAAAACTGAAACAAAGATGAAGAAGTTGAATCAAACTCTTTTTCCCAAAAACCATTTCTTTGATATTCCAAACCCTAGCAAAAACACCAAATAGATTGTTCAATTTGAAACCAAAAACTTATTTTGATTGCTGTGAAAACACCAGAGAGTAAGGAAAAATTCGCACAAAAAATCTTAGAGAAAAACTCTTTCCAATGGGGTATTTATAGACCCCAGAAAAATATAGCCGTTGGCAGCAGAAAATGCCAGAAATACACTGCCGGTCGACCGGCCGGTAGGGGTGGCCAACGGGACGAATCGGGTTGATTCGTCCCGTCTGGCTAACGAATCCATGACGAGACGGGTTGGACCCGTCTCGTCACGAATCTAAACGAGACGAATCAAGAATCGGGGTAACGAATCGGGTCTCTGACCGATTCGTTACCCGGATTCGCCGAGACGGGTTAGACCCGTCTCGCCTTTTATTATTATTTTATTTTAAAAATTTCAAAATTTCCATGATAGGTAATTTTTTAAGTTTTTGAGGGTTTAAAAAAAATAAAAACATAAAATAGGGGTCCGAAACTAATTTTCCCTTCTCACATATATAATAATATAGGACTTAAAAAAAAAAAAAAAGAAAGAAGAGGGGTCGGGGAAAATTTTCCCCGACCCGATTCGTCCCGTGATTCGTCACGGGACGAATCTGACCCGTCCCGTTTAAACGGGACGGGTCAACTCGGGTTGACCCGCCCCTAAACGGGGCGGGTCCGGGTTGACCCGCAACCCGCCCTGTGCGACTCAAACGGGTCGCACAGGGAGGGGCGGGGCGGGTCGAAACGGGTCGACCCGCCCCGCTGGCCATCCCTACCGGCCGGTCGACCGTCCAACGGTCAAATTCTGCCCGTTGGCAGCTACCGGTCGACCGTCCCGGTCGACCCAAACAAACAGAGAGCTCTGCTCTCAGACCCGGTCGACCCGGACGGTCGACCGTCCAAACGTGCACAGATCTGTGCACGTCAGTCGACCGACTTCAGCCAAGTCGACTTGGTCAGAAGACTAGTCGACTGGTTGAAGCCTGGAACAGAAAACTAAGTTAGAAACATGTTTAAAAAATCTTTTATCTTTTCTAAAAATCACCAAAAAATAGTTTTATCATTTGCATTGATATATAAACACGTGGTAAAAAGTTTAACTCAAATATCAATCAATATGAACTATTTTTGTGTCTTATCATTTTTACCAAAAACCGAAAACTGTATTTTCTAAAACTTGAATTTTGAATAGAAAATACGTTTTGTCCAAAACTCTTCCAAATACAAAAATATGATATTTAAACACTTTGAAGCATGATGCATATGGATAGAAATCTAATATACATGAAACAAATATATATCCATGTTTTTGTCAATAATTCCAAAATATGTTTTGTCAAAAATACCAAACCATAAAACACATGAAATAGACTATCAAACTAAGTTTGTCTAGGAAATTAAGCATGCATGTATATAGAACAAATCTAATATACATTAAACCATGTAAACTTGTTTTGAATCTATCTATTCATGCAAACCAAGATCGGTTAAACTTAAAACCGAAAAACCGAAAACCAATATTCAAAACATGAAACGTGTGTGTTGTGAACTTGAGCATTATCATACTATTCTAATCTTTACAATTTGGATCTAAACAAAAAACTAAACTATGGTACCGATGTCTTCTTGTAGAGCGCAATCTCCAAGCCGACTCGATCCAAAACTCTTTGATCCACCGAGCGAGTGCTATATATGATCTTTGACGCTCGGGCTCTTGAATTAACATGTGAAAGCTTCCAAATCATCTTGTTGAAGCTAATCACCTACTAATAACTTGATTAATGATCTAAAACTAAAATCACAAGATTATTAGTACACATAACTACATGAGTTAATCATCATCAAAACTAGAGTGGAAGGCCTTTGGGCCAACAGACATGACTAGAGAAGTCAATGTCTTCAACCTAGGAAAGCAACCCCGTGATGTTGAGGATCAAACATTTGAAGTCAACCTCATTGAGAACTTAACAAGTGAACACAGGAAAGAATTGGAACTAGAAACTGTGTGTGACTTCGAGTTAGAGTCTAACGACTTTAATCTTGATCAGGTTGTCGAGTCTGCTGTGAATTAGGCCTCGAACCCTATTTCACCAAATATGGAGCCAACAAATTTGACTCATCCTTCCAGTGAGCCTTCCTCTTCCTTAGAATTGAAAGCCTTACCAGCGCATCTCAAGTATGTCTATCTAGGCGAACAAGAGACCTTTCCTGTCATCATTGCCTCCCATTTAAACGACGGGCAAGAAGAAGATCTTAAAGCAATTCTAAGAAAATATAGGGAAGTCATTGGTTGGACTATGACCGATATAAAGGGATTGAGTCCAACCATAGTTCAACATCACATTCATCTCAATGAAGATGCAACACCAAAAAGAGACCCGCAACGTAGGTTAAACCCTATAATGCAAGAGGCTGTCCATGCTGAAATTGTTAAACTTTTAGACAATGGGATAATCTATCCCATTTCTGATAGACAATGGGTCAGTCTTGTCCACGCAGTTTCTAAGAAATCCGGTTTCACAGTAGTGAAAAACGAGAACAAAGAGTTGGTCCAAACTCGACTTCTCACGAAGATTCGAGTTTGTATTGACTAAGGAAGCTTAATGCTGCAACTCGTAAGGACCAATTCCCACTTCCCTTCATTGATCAAATGCTTGAACGTTTGGCGGGCCACGAGTATTACTGTTTCTTGGACGGTTACTCGGGGTATAATCAGGTTCCTATTGCTCCTGAGGACTAAGAAAAGACTACGTTCACATGTCCATTTGGGACATTTGCTTATCGTCGAATGTCTTTCAACTTGTGCAATGCCCCAGCAACGTTTCAACATTAAATGTTTAGTCTTTTTTCTGATATGGTAGAATGATTCTTAGAAATCTTCATAGATGATTTCTCCGTCTACGAAGATTCATTCACTCAACGTCTCCACCATTTAGAACTGTCCTCCAACGTTGTGTTGAGAAAAATCTGACATTGAACTGGGAGAAATGCCACTTCATTGTAAGACATGGAATTGTCTTGGGTTATGAAATCTCCAACAAAGGAATTGAAGTGGATAGAGCCAAGATTGAGGTTATGCTAAGCTCCCCATACCCAAATGCGTGAAGAATATTCGATCCTTCTTAGGACACGCCGATTTTTACTGAAGATTTATCAAGGATTTTAGCATGATTGCTAGACCCTTGACTAATCTGTTAGCTAAGAACGTATCCTTCACTTTCGATGCTGAATGTATGAATTCTTGGTAGAAACTTAAGAGAGAGCTTATTTCTGCACCAATCATATCTGCACCGGATTGGTCTAAGTCGTTCGAAATCATGTGTGACACTTCTGATTTTGTCATAGGCGCTGTCCTAAGACAGCGCATTGATAACAAACAGCACGTGATTTACTACTCTAATAGGACTCTCAATGATGCTCAATTGAATTACACTACTACTGAGATGGAATTCTTGGCAGTAGTGTTTGCCTTAGAGAAATTTCGTCCCTATCTACTAGGGTCCAAAACCACCATTTTCACCGATCGTTCTGCGCTTAGGTACCTCATGATGAAGAAGGATGCCAAGACCCAACTCATTCGTTGGATCCTCCTTCTTTAAGAATTTGATCTCAAGATTCGAGACAAGAAAGACGTAGAAAATATCGTTACTGATCATCTCTCGCGAGTCCCACATTCTCCAAACAACGAATTGCCCATAAATGAGGATTTTCCTGATAAAAATCTCTTAGTTATCTTTAGGGAACCTTGGTTTGCTGATATAGTGAATTACTTAGTCACAGACCAAACTCCGCCTCATTGGTCTAGAAATGATATATACTGGTTCTTATCTCAAGTCCGGTATTTCTTTTGAGAGGAACCGTATCTTTTTAAGTACTGTTCTGACCAAATTATTAGGAGATGCATTCCCGATGAAGAGGTTAAGAGTGTTTTATCCTTCTGTCATGAACTTGCATGCAGTGGACACTTTGGTTCCCGCAAGACTGCTGAAAAGGTGCTACAAAGTGGGTTCTATTGGCCCACTTTGTTCAAAGATGCTTATGTATTTTGCAAAACGTGCCCTAGATGCCAGATGGTAGGAAGGATCTCAAAACGAGATATGATGCCCCTTAACCCAATTCTAGAAATAAAACTCTTTGATATTTGGGGCATCGACTTTATGGGTCCATTTCTTAATTCATTTGGAAACCAATACATATTGGTTGTTGTGGACTATCTGTCCAAGTGAGTAGAAGCCATTCTAAGTAAAACTAATGATAACAAAGTTGTCATAAAGTTTTTGAAAGAGAACATTTTCTCACGCTTCGGAACCCCTTGCTATCATCAACCAGAATGGTACTCACTTTTGCAATAGATCCTTTGAAGCTCTTATGCGAAAGTATGTCATAACTCACAAATTGTCCACACCTTATCATCCTCAGACCAGTAGGCAGGTTGAGGTTTTCAATAGACAAATCAAACTTATTTTGGAGAAAACTGTGAACTAAAACTGGAAAGATTGGTCCACCAAACTTGTAGATGCCCTATGGGCCTACAGGACCGCTTTCAAGACGATTCTAGAGATGTCTCCTTATAGGTTAGTCTTTGGGAAGGCTTGCCACCTACCCGTTGAGTTAGAGCACCAGGCCTTGTGGGCTATAAAGCAGCTAAATTTTGACTTGACTAAGGCCGATGACCTTCAGAAATTACACATTTCCGAATTAGAGGAGTTGAGAAATGAGGCCTATGAAAATGCTAAGATCACTAAAGATAGAGTTAAGATTTTTCATGATAAACACATCATAAGAAAAACCTTTGTCCCTGAACAAAAAGTCTTACTCTATAATTCTAGGCTTCATCCTTTTCAGGAAAATTAAAATCAAGATGGACTGGGCCATTCGTTGTAAAAACCGTGTTTCCATACGGTGCTGTAGAGATCAGTGACACCAAGAATGGAAATGACTTTAAAGTAAATGGCCAACGTCTTAAACCTTTCTTAGAATCGGTGCCGGTAAATGAAACACCTATGTGTCTTTTCCACCTAGTGTATCGGTGACTTTCCTCTTTTTCATTTTATTTCATGTATCTATACATTTCTTTCATACATTAGGGACAATGCATGAGATAAGTGTAGGGGAGGGCTTTAACATGACTAATAGGGCTCTAACATGACTAATATAACTAAAAAAAAAGAAGGAAACAAAGAAAAAATATATATATATTAAAAAAAATTTGAAAGGCAAGAACAATATTTTGGTATATTTTTTATAAGAAATTAAGTCAATTTTAAGGAATAGGAAAATCATAATTAGGATTTCTTATACTTGGTCAAAATAAAATGACTTGTTTGATTTTGAGGGTTAAGAAGAAAATTGATGAAAGTAATGTAGTATTGATCTTTATCTTGAAAGAAAATGCACACCTTACACACTTACACACTTAAGGTTCAAAAATAAAGACTCTTATGCCTTATAAAAAAATAAAAAATATATATATGTATATCTATGAAAAATAAATAAATCTAGTTATTGATTAGCTAAGTGTTTTGGCCTAAGAAAGCCTTGGTATTTATGCAAAAGATAATTAGATAAGTTTGAAATATATATATATATATATATATATATATATATATATATATATATATATATATATAAATCCTCTGATTAAGCTGGGTATTTGTGCCTCATGAAACATAAGTATTAACGCCTAAAATGGGTACATTTTATAAATAAAAATCCTTAGTTTTGTGGCCTTGTCTGCTCGAGTTTTTAAGTCCTTAGGGGTGTTTTCTCACCTGACGCCCTAAGACTGTCCAGTTTGGGTGTCATCGACTAAAGGCTCGTTACATGAGCAGATTAGAAAGCCTAATGGAATTAAGGAATAAATACCACCAAAAATAAATATAAATAAGGCATAGGAGTTAATATTAAAGAACCCTTAGTCAAACTTCACGGTCACGAAGGTGCATATGACTCAGGGAAAAGTAATAGACTAGATGAGAAACACAATTTGACTCCTTACTTTGATTGAGAACATGTATTTGAATAAAGACTAAGTTTAGGAATGAAAAATTCGATTTTTCTATAACTTATGGATTACTTGAACTCTTACAATAATACCTCAAATATTTTCTATCTTTTCAAAATGCTTTTCAAAAATGCAAACATTTTTTCCCTTTCTTTATGGATTTGAGGGTGCAATCCACTGAAAACCCTCACGAGACAAAACTCGCTCTCTAGGGGAAGCCTAGAGGTTTAACGGCTTATTGCACATGCTGAGTGCAATTGAGTGACCTGCGAAAGTGGTCTAATAATTGAATAGGATTAGTTTTGATGTTTTGCTCGAGGGCGAGCAAAAGATAAGTGTGGGGGTGTGATCAGTCACATATATTGCATATATATTATCACATTACCATGTTTATTATCTAAATAAATCATATTAATAAGTCCTATTTTTCTTTATAAAATGCAGGTCCTTTGCTAAAGGATAGGAAAGAGAAACGAGCCCAAAAGCCCATCAAAATCTGATTTAATTCAGAATTAATTTGAAATCAGAAAATCAGAGCAGATCATGGCAAATCAGAGAGATTAAAAACTAGTTAAAATGAATCTTCTCAAATCAGTTGGTTAAAGCCAAAGATTAAAGGCTGTTTCGTCAAATCCTGGAGCTGAAACAGGAAAACCAATAGGAGATAAAGGAGAATCGCCAAATGAAGGAATTCCTCCAACCTGGTGTGGCCACCTGGCCACACCATGGCCGTGATAACACGGCCAAAGCACATTTCCGTGACCATTTACCTTCTATTGGGGGAGCGTTTGATCCTCTATCTTCGTACGCCCTCTCCTGTTTGGTTTTTGCCTATAAATACTGTATTTTTCAGAGAAAAAGGGACCGGAAATTAGTTTAAGTTTTCTCTTTATTTTTAAGGTCTAGGTTTTTGTTAGATAGTATAGAGAAGTTGTGTCTCTATTTTCTAATTTGTAGTTCAGTTTAATTACCAGTGAGAGAGAGGAATAGAGTGATTGTAATTTGAAGATTGAAGTGACATCAATAAAGGATCAAGCTTTCTCTTCTTCCACTCTAATTCACGGGTATGTCTTGCTTTATTTACATGTCTTATTTTTCATCTTCCATGAGTAGCTAATCTTGTATTCTGGGCTCACTATCGTCCCTCTCTTCGATCCCTCTTGTTTTGAACGGTTTTAATGTAAAGAACCCAACGAAATCATATGCATGTCTTAACTAAGCATTTCTTCTTTGAAAGTGTTCTTGAAGGCACATGAGGATGGGTTTGAATTTCTAAACTTCTATTTCTTTTAAAATATCACTTGAACTTACTTTTATTTCATACTTAAAAACTTGATGATTTAACATTCAGTTCAAGAGGATTTCTTAAGAAAAAGAGTTAAACTTTTCCAAACGATCTTATTTGCTTTGCTTAAGACTTTCAAAACTAAAGCTTAAGTTTTTACCTATGATCAAGTTGATGCATTAAGAATTTCAAGAGAAGAACACATCGTTGAGTAGTAAGATAGTGAGCCCAGATTTGTTTCCTATATTAAAAACAACCAAATAATTTTCAATACTTTTTAAAGATCACTTTTTTCAAAGCCTTCTCTAAGTTTTTCAATTTTTCTTTTAATCACTTCCCTTTTCTCTTCATTCTTATTTTCAACTAAAAAGAAAAAAAAGAAATAGCACCATTCTTTGCTTTCTAAACAAAAACATCGAAAAGCTTTCATCGCATTCCTCCTCATGGACATGACCCGTTAGCCCAAAGCTAGACGGTAATTCTTATCACTTTTATTTTATAACCACTCTCTATGCATTTATCCTCTTGAATTTTCAATTTATCTTCTAAAATTGATAAGATATCCATTTATCTTCAGCGAAACCAATAGGGTCTTCAAACAATCCATTTTTTTCTTGAAATTAGATAATATTATCTTATCTGATATATCCAGTTTTCAGATAAGATAGCTTGTAGAACCTTTGGATTTGAATTGATCCCTTGATTTCCTTGATCTTTTGAGTTATTTGGATTTAATTAGATAAATCTATCAATCTCTCCATTTTCTTCATTAATTACACTGCATAGCACTGAACATGAAAATACATTAAAAAGCAGAGTTTTATTTAAAAATAAATGAAGAAAATGTGAGATATGCGATACAAAATGTGTAATGCACGTGCAGAATCACACTCCCACACTTATCTTTTGCTTGTCCTCGGGTAAAATAAAAGGTAGACTAACCTAATCTAACTCACTTTCATAGGAATCACGGTTGCACTTAGCACGTGCAACAAGCCGTTAAACTTCTAAGTTACCCCCTAGAGGACGAGTTTTGTCTCATGAGGGTTTTTAGTAGATTAAACCCACAAAATCCATAAAGAAAGAAAATTAAAGTGTTAGTATTTTCGAAAACACATTTTGAAGGGAAAAATATTTGAAGTATTAATGTAAAAAAAATTCAAGTAATCTATAAGTCATAGGTTTATCAAAACTTAGTTATTCTTAAACTTAGTCTTTACTCAAGAACTTGTTTTTAATCAAGATAAGGATTAAAATTATATTTCTCATCTAGTCTATTATTTTACCCTAAATCATATGCACCTTGTGATCGTGAAAATTTCACTCGGTATTCTTCAACTCTAACTCTTATACCTTATTTTTTCAATTATTATTATTTTTTTATATTTATGGTGGTAATATCTCTTAGCTCTATTAGGTTCTCTAATTTGCCCATGGAACGAGGCTTAGTCGGTGACTCCCAAACCGGATAGTTTTAGGGCACCAGGTGAGAAAACATCCCAAGGACTTAGGACTCGAGCAAATAAGGCCAAAAAACTAAGAATTTATTAGGTGATATGAACCACCTTTAGGCGTGAATAATTACGCTTTATGAGGCACAAACACCCAGCTTAATCAGAGGATTTTTTTTATATATAATTTTTTATAAGGCATAAGAAACTTTGTTTTGGAGCCCTAAGTGTGTATATAAAGTGTGTATATTTCATCAAGTTAAAAATCATGACTAAATTACTTTTTCAATCTTTCTATCTAATCTCAAAACCAAACAAATAATTTTATTTTGACCAGATATAAGAAATCCTAATTATGATCCTCTTATTCCTTAAAATTAACTTAATTTCTTACAAAAATAAGTCAAAGTATTATTTTCTTTTTCAAAAAGTTTTTCATGAAAGGAATTTTTTTTAGATTAGTAAAGTTAGCCTATTAGTAAATCCTCCCCCACATTTAACTCATGCATTGTCCTCAATGTATGAATAAAATGCAATAATACATGAAAAAAGAGAAAGTGAAGGAAAATTGTCACCTTAAGGTGGTGGTTCCGGTGGTGGTCTCATTGGGCCAAGCGTTTCTGTCCAATCTAGATACTGAGGATTTTCATGAAATCCACCTTTTATGACCTCTTTCTTATTAGCATTTTTCTACTCCCCAATATGAATAGAATCATGCATGATCCTCGCAAGAAACATTTTCAGGTTATATGACCAATTTTGGGATATCATCATGGTGTCATATTGATCTAAACCTTGGTCCAACAATGGAATGTGATTTTGTGGAATGGATGATTGAGCTCAATAATGAAAGGAATAGGAAACGATACTGACTCAGGAATAAAACTCAAATCAAGTTTAGGTTCGAGAGTTGGAGTTAGTTCATGAGTTTGGTCCAAATCATAGAATTCAAGTTCACATTCATTTCCGAACAATAGAATGTAACTATCCAAAATAGGTGGTTCATGTTCAAGCTCTATAGGAATATGAATCAATGTTAACTTCAGAATTTGGTTCAAATCGGGTAAGGATGCTAGAGTCAGTATGGATTCAAAAAGTTGAACTGAATCACAATATTGGAATTGGTATCATATTCATCTTCAAGTTCAATCTCATTGAAATGAAAACTTACCAATTTGTCAATGGGTTGATATTGGTCGAGTTCAAAATTATGTGATGAAATTGAATCTTGGTTAAAATCTCTAAGATACCATGATTCTTTATCAATATGGTTAGGAGAATCAGGAATGGTCGAAAATGTGTTAGGTAGGGTTTCCTCATTCCTATCATTAATTGTGTTGACTAAATGACTCACTTTTACTTCTAACCTATTGAGAGATTAGAGACTATCCGTTTTGGATTGAAAATAATCATTTTGGGACTGAATCATGAGTTCCATATTTTTTCTAAGTCAATAAGTTCTTCTTGCTATGGTTGGACTTGAAAATTAGAGTAAGGATCTTGAATTTGGGAATTGTTTGAGAGAATTGTTTCCGCTATGATTTGTACTTGTCGTGTGGACTCAAGAAAGACTTCAAAAGTCTTTTTTAAGGAAGAATTTTCTTCTATAGGTTCGTCTTGATATGGAGTATATGAAGCTGTTTGTTGGTAAGACCGTTGATAGTAAGATTTGAGAAAGTTGTATCCCCACTGAATCGGTAAAGAGCGATGATGATTGCCCCATTCTTGTTCATAATATTGGGATTGGGGCATATATTGATCTGGATTAGACCAATCTGGCATACTTGGTTGGATAAAGTTATGTAATGTCAGGTTGGTAATATCTGAATTGAAAGAGGTTGGGGTGAAATATGGATTTGAGTTATAATCAGAATAATTGTAATTATAATCCATTTTCACAAGAGCATATAAGAACAAACAAAAACAAACAAATAAACAAACAAGAAAATAAAAAAATCTAGCCTATGTTAGGGTAGAGCTTAGACCTAGACGACTCCTACCTGTTAGTTATCCACAGAAGGTATATTGCAAAACCTGATCACAAGTTAATCGGCCAGTTAGGGGCAAGATTGGTGGGAGGTATCCGTGCCTAAGTAATGGGCCTAATTATGCCAAACCACCAGCCTTTGGGGGTTCACCCCTCAATCCCCAACCTTTGACACCGATTTGGTAAGAGTCAATTTCTAACAACTTTCCCCTGAGGTCAATCCCTATTTGAGTCCGAGATGTCCCTAGGGCCAACATCTACTACATTTTAAATTAAACTGGGTTAGTGAGTGAGGAGATGGTATGTGGGCTAAGAGAGGGTAATAACCTCCCCACCTTATCTTATTTAAGGATATGCCCTTAATCTTTTAAGTGTAGTGTACAATTATAAAGCAAAAGATAACACTCAAGTAATATGAATCACTCAAAATATGTTTCCTAAACTATATACAATGCACACATACCTTTGCTCCAGTACTTTTCAGCAGTAATGTAAAAAAACGAAATAGACAGATGCCCTAAGATGCAAGAGTCTAAATATTTGTTAGTATTTACGAAGCAACAAGTTACTTTTAATTAAGAATATGTACAGAGTGAGTTAAACAGATAAACTAACAACTACAGAGAGTTAAATCTCTGAAAATCAACCAATCTGTAAGAAACTACAATTCATAGTTCACCACAGTTGTGGGCTCTGATGCTCTGCCTTCTTGGACAGAGGCACAAAGTAGCAATATGTCCACTGCAGTTCTTACTTTTCTGAAATTAGCCCCTGTACACCAAAACAGAGAAGGAGAAAAAAGAGTTAAATTGTTAAAGTAGATCAAAAAGAAAAGAAAACTTACAGTCCCTCCCCGGTAATGGCGCCAAAATTTGTTGATGATTGAGCCTGACCTGCACAGAAAATACAGACTTTTAATAACAGTGCTAAGTCCTCGATTCTACTGTGTAGTCTAGACCTAACGGGGCATGATCCACAGGGAGGAACAATGATGAAAGCTTTATAGTAAGTTTCTTCTTTTAATTAACTAAAACAGATTTAAGAATTCTCTTCTCAGTTTTAAAAGAAAATAAAAATATTTAAGAAGGAGATGTAGAAGAAGCAATGGTGGTATTGTTGTTATTTTATTATAAAAGAAAAAGAAACAAAAAGAGATAAAAAAGTGTTGGTACAAAAATAAAAAATAAAAAGAGATAAAATAAGATCATTTAAGATGGTTTTGTTAATTCAAAAGAAAATAAAAACAACTTCAAAGAAAAAGAATTAAAAGAGAAAGTGTTGACTGAAAATTGTTAAATTAAACTAAGAAAGAAAAATAGAAAAGAGATAAAGGAAAAAGATTTACTTCCGTTGTATATTAACATACCATGATTAGATGTGAAGTAATGTAAAGCAAAGTAGTAGAAAGAAGTACATTAAAGCAATGCTTGGCCAGATTGAGTACGATGAAGAAAAGTGAGAAAACATCATTGATTGCCACCTTCAATATAAGCTTCTTGAAGAAAAGATTATATAATGTCACTCTATAATAAATCTTTCTTTCTTTTAATCATGTAACTTTCTCTAACCTAAAAATAAAATTAAAAAAATAAAAATTACATTGAAGAAGAAAAGAAAAACTTAAACTAAACTAACCAAAATCTCTCTCTGGAGTGGTGCCCCCTCTGCCTTTGAGGTATGAGGGTATTTATAGGAGAAAATTAGAGGGACAGGAAGTGTATGAAGATAGGAAAAGCTGAATATTTCTGAATTTGAATCCTCTCTTTATCTTCAAACTTGATTTGATTTATCCAGAGTTTTATGTAGAAATTCAATTCTGATCTGCAACTTGTTATCGTGTTGATTGCTTAATATGTCTTATCCAACGATAGAATTAAAACGAGTGATCAACACAAGAATTATAGCCCTTTAGATCTTCTTTCTGGATCATCTTGAATCATCATATTTGAGTTTTAGTAGCGAAAGATATGATTAAAATTCTAAAATGTATCCAGTCAGAATCTAAATCTAATTGCTTCATTTCATCCATTAATCTTCTCTCTATCCATTTATCCTCTTAGATTTTCAATTTGTTTTCTAAGACTGATAAGACATTCATTTACCTTCAGCGAAATCGATAGGGTCTTCAAACAATCCATTTTTTCTTAAAATTATATGATATTATCTTATCTGATATATCCTATTTTCAGATAAGATAGCTTCTAAAACTTTTAGATTTGAATTGATCCTCTTAATTTGCTTAATCTTTTGAATTATTTGGATTAATTGGATAAATCTGTCAATCTCCATTTTCTTTGTTAATTACACTTCATACCACTAAACATGAAAATACATTAAAAACAGAGTTTTATTTAAAATAAATGAAAAAATGTGACATATGCGATACATAATGTACAATGCACGTGCGCAATCAATTCTCATGTCCAGATCCTAGAGCTTGTGGATTCTCCCAGATGCTGATCAGGAATGCTTATCAGAGATGCGCAGCTGAAGCGTGGATCATCGGCAGACCGTCAGAACCCCTATCCTTCTAGGCCCCCTCACTCGGCTCTAAAGTTTTCCTGTTATGACTATGAGCCTCATTTTGTACTGTTCATACTTGTATATCTCTATGTATCTCATATATCGCGCCTCTTGGTGATGTAATATTCCTGTAATATTGGATCACATCATGTGATAACTTTATAATTGTACTCATATGTTAGAATGTATAATGCACCATATGCTTTCGTACTTTGATTCTTACTTGTACCGATGCTTAGTGTATATGAGTGACGGTATTTCCAATCTGCGTATATACGTCGCAATAACGTCTCCGTACTCGCGGGATCGGGAGGTTACAGTATCTCATGAAAATACACCTGGAGGGGGGTGAATAGGTGTACAAGCTAATATAATGATAATGATGCGGAATTAAAAACTATTTAAGCAAACTAAAACTATTAAGCAAAACACACAAAGTATAACACAAGAGTGTAGCTGAATTCCCGGTGAAGGGCTCTGGACTATCTCCTTAGGATTCCTGTAGATTAAGAGTTGAGGTGCCAACATGGCTCTCTTGGTTGAATACAAGTGTGAGCAAAAATCCCAAGCATAAATTCAATTAGGCACAAAATATATCAAGCATATATGAGATATGAACAATGAGCATAACCAAGATGTAAAGCACAAGTGAGAGAGAGAGAGAGAGAGCAATCGCAAATACGGAAGAATTATTTCGAAGGTCGAGCACCCTTGCTCTACGTCCCCGCCTCAACACTATGAAGGATTTTCACTAAAATCGATCCCACTGGATAACTGGGTGCCACAACACCTACAACGAGTTCACACTAGAACTCTGGATCCGCAAGTCCGTCACTTGTTCACGCAAGAACAACTCACACAAGCACACTAGTTTGCCGAGGTCGCACCTCTACACCGAGCTCCCACAAGAACTTGTCACAAACACGAACCCGCAAGTTCGCCTCCTCAAGTACAAGATGAACACATGGTTATCTCAATACTTTGATCACCTAAAAATACTCCCACAACAAAGCTCCTATAGGATTGATATAGCAATGGAAAGCTCAAGTATATGTGAGAAAAACTAAGATAGATTTGTGGTGAAAAACTCAAGAAATCTCTTTTGAAAAACACTCTTGAAAACTCTCCTTTTGATATGAAAGTATTTGCTCTAAAATAAGTGGAGAAAAACCCTAAGAGAGGTGGAAAAAACTAGCACAAAAACTCTCTTGAAATCTTGTAGAAAACAGGCCAAGGGTACCCTATTTTTAGGGGATCAAAAACTAGTTGTTGGGGTCAAAGTCAGTAGCAGATCCTACTGTCGGTCAACCGGCAGGCTGCCGGTCGACCGTACCTGGGATATGACCTACTGGTCGACCGCCTGGTCAACCGAGGCCAGATCCAGAGAGCAAAGCTCTCCGGACGGTCGACCGGTCGGTCGACTGGGGCCATAGCGGTCGACCGCCCGGTCGACCGGCCCTCAAGCCAAACTGTTGTGCACGTATTTGTGCACATCGTTTGACCGCCTGGTCGACCGGCAGAAGGCTTGGTCAGACATTTTGGGTATTAAAACTTGATTTAATAAATTCTTATAAATTCCCATAAAATCATATAAAATCTATAAAAATAAGTTCATTAGCATACTTTGAAGTACAAATATGTGTGATAAAAAATCAACACATATTACAAACTTTTTGAATCATTTTTGTAATATAGATATTTTGCCTTAAACAAAAATCTGTATTTTTCAAAATAATCTTCAAATTGAAAAATGATTTTTCCGACACTTCTCTAAATACAAAACAAGATATTTTAAACACTTTTGAAGCTTAGTGTGTATGGATATGATCCATCACACATATGAGATAAAATATCTATGTTTTTGACAATAAGCTCTAAAATAAGTTTTGATAAATTCAAAACTCAAAATATATGACATAGAATCACCAAATAAGTTTTTCTAAACTTTTGAATCAACAATGTGCATGGATGAAATCCAAAATACATATAAACCATATAAATTCATTTTGATGAACTCTATTCATGAAACATAAAGATATATACTTTGAAGCTCAAAAATCAAAACGGTATTTTCTAAAATCAAAAATATTTTAAGAAAAACACATGTAAATTTTTTGTGTGTGTATGAGCTTGAACAATCCACAACTAATCTATCCTTTACATTTTATCTAAAACTAAATCTTAACACTTACAAATATGACACAAGTCTTCTTGAAAATTTTCTCTTGAAAATCTTCTTTTCCTTCTTGACTTGGTCCAAAACTTGAAAACCTACTAAGATCTTGATCAAATATCTGAAACTAAATAAACATAAGATCATTAGTACTATAACTACATGAGCTAATCATCATCAAAACTAGAGTGATGGGCCTTTGGGCCAATAATCTTCCCCTTTTTGATGATGACAAAACTCATGGAGTTATATATGTATGGATTAAAGATAAGCTTCATAGAAGCTCCCCCTTAACTCATGCATAACAATAAATAGTAAAGATATTCAATAAAGTGCATAAACTAAACAAACATATATGCATAAATAAAGATATAAACATGCATATATACTCTCTAAATTCTTCTTAAATAAAGATATAAACATGCATATATATTCTCAAAATTCTTCTCGCCCTTTTTGTCAATTCATCAACAAAGGGGTGATGACAATCAAACAATAAAGATGTATATGCGATATACATTCATGAAGAGGGGAGATGTAAAATTAGCTCCCCTGCGTACATGCATTACATGGAGAAGGGATGACTAGACCCTAACCCACACAAAGTATAATAAACAATGTATAAGCCGATATGTTAAGCTCTCCCTACACACGTGTACCACATAAAGAAGAGAGGTCAAACTCTTCAATGTGAGATACACTCAACATGAATCTATATATAGAAGTGATGTTAAGCTCCCCTTACATATAGGCAATATATATCAACAAATTTTGAAAACACTTTTAAAACAAATTTTAAAAGAAAAATTTTGATAATACTTAAAATAAAATTTTGAAATTTCTAAAGTTAACAAACACTAATTTTTGATACCAATAAAATCAAATAATAGTTGACAAAAGCAAAAGTTGGTACCACTAGAAAAAAAAAAATTTAAGATAGCAATAGTAGATTTTGATACCAATTGAAGGTGAAACATGAAATTATTTTGATATCAAATAAATACCAATTGAAATACCAATTGAAATCAATGTATAAGCTTGTATAGATACTAATTAATATTTGGAATAAACTCAAGTTTAAACATAATTTGTGCTTTAAGAATGTAAATATATTGTAAAACAAGAACAATCAAATCATATATATGTATGTATGAAAATGAAAATATCAATTGAAATTGATACTAATTGAATTTGAAGCATACATATATAAGAATACATATATGAGTATACAAAGATAAAATAACATGAAGATTATGTGTATAACTCATACCTACCACCCTTTTCATGCACAAGTTTAAAAGATATTCAATAAGGGTATACAAGGCATGGCCACCCATCCAACCGCCCTTAAAGGATAGAGGTTTTCAAAAATATGATTTAAAAATAGTTTTAAATTGAAAACACTATCAAATAAAGAATAAATAACTAGTTTAAAGTAATTTTTAAAAAACTAGTTATAGATCCTTCAAAACATTAAATTAAATCATATATCCCATGAATCATTGCTAAGTACACAAAAATTGTCACTCAAGATTTATAAGACTCAAAATGTGCTCATAAAACAAGTATATGAGTAAACAAAAATAATGTGAGTGCACAAGAATCATGTGAATAACATATTTATGAAATAATCAATAAGGCTCAAAATAAACATGAAATTCTTTTATCAAAATATGAAAATCATAAAAATTTATTTTTCATCAAAAATAAACTTCAAGGTATATGTATGTTCTATTAAAACTAAAAATATACATACATATCCCAAACACAAACGAGTCCATAATAGAATTTATATGAAGGCAAGTGACTCAAAGGTATACATGTATATTTATTAGTTTTAGATAAAAATAACATATACATGAGGCAAAACATGTACAAAAATAGGAAAAATAAGTGTAAATGAAAGAATCATTAAAACTAGGTTATACATGTACATGTAATAAGTACAAATGAGCAATGAAGTACAAACATATAATAATCAAGTGTAGCTCACTGCTTGTACAAGTATAAATACAAGTTTTAACGAAAACTACATCTAAACTAGTAATCACCACAGAAGTACAAAACATGATCATGAAATCAAAACATGCTAACAACACTTATATGAAAGCATGTAAACTAAAATATAAGTTAGAGATAGTTACCAAACCATGTGAACTATTCTCTAAGTCTCCAAACCATGGTGGTCCTCCCTCCAAACATCCTTGATAGCGATGCATCAATTTGGTAGGTCCATCTAGCTCATTCATCCACCATCAAGGCACCATATCTCTCACGTCATGTGAGAGCCCACACCTACATCAAACACAAAAGGTGAAAATTTTGGTACCCATTTCTTTTTAGGTCCACGAGGGTTAGGATTATAAGGAACCCAAACATTATTATTTGCAAAATTTATTGAACTTAATCTATCAAAGAAAAATCTTACAAGATGGCCTTTACGGTCACAATGTGTACATGTGTACACTCTAATATGCATATGAGAATGGGTGTGATCATGGTGTGCATGAGGTGTATGTCGTGTAGGATGTGCAGCATGTTTGGAATTTGTTTCTTACGAAACATAGATTCTAATTTATTATGTTTAAATGCACAATCGCTCAAATTTGAGCTCAAACAATCAATTCACTTTTTCAAAATATGAATCTCATTTTTTTCAGAAGAGAGTGCAACATTATTAGCATGGTAAGAATGAGAATCAACTATCTTTTTCTTTTTAGAAATGTTCTCTTTTTCTTTTGAGACAATTTTCCTCTTCAAAGAGTTATTTTCTTCTAGAACAATTTCTTCTTCCTTTCTACCAAAATAATTTTATTTTTCAATGAATTATTTCCTTCACAAATGTTATTTAATTTTGAATACAAGGAAATATTCTCCTTTTTCAAAAATTCATTTTCTTTTGAAACACTTTCAAATTTATTTTTAAATGAATCCTTTTCTTTTGAAACCACATCATTTTTATTTTTCAAATTTTCGTTTTCCATTTTTAATAACTCATACTTTTTAAGAAGTTGTTGACAAAATAAAGCAAGCTCATCATATGACATGTCAACATCCTCATCAAGCTCGATTCAGAATTTACCTCAAGGGGGTCATCCCCTTGAATCATGTAGCATATGTTGGAAGCATCACTTCCATCATCTGAGTCACTCTCCGTATAGTATTGCTTTTGTTCACCAAGGGAGACTAGTGTGTTCCATACTACAAAAGCCGAATCAAAGTTAACAACCCTACATAAATAATCATTTAAGGTACTCTTTAATGCATGGATGGCTTTTGCATTAGCCTCTAGATGTTTGCCATTAACAAAATAAGAATCTTTAATAGTGGCAAGATAAACATGAATACCTAAGATTTTGAGGTACATTGACATCTTAACTTTCCTAGTTTGGATGTTAAGAATATCAAACATGGGAGGTGTCATGAAATCCATATGTGTGTGTAAACAGATATTATGATTAGCTAAAATGAGAATCTTTAACTCTAGGTTGTTAGACCCAAATCAAGAGAACCTTGCTCTGATACCAATTGAAAATACACCTAGAGGGCGGGGTGAATAGGTGTACAAGCTAATCTAATGATAATGATGCGGAATTAAAAACTATTTAAGCAAACTAATGCTATTAAGTAAAACATACAAAGTATAGCACAAGAGTGTAGCCGAATTTTTAGTGAAGGGCTCTGGACTATCTCCCCAGGATTTCTCTAGATTAAGAGTTGAGGTGCCTACATGGCTCTCTTGATTGAATACAAGTGTGAGAAAACAATCCCAAGCATAAATTCAATTAGGCACAAAATATATCAAGCATATATGAGATATGAACAATAAGCAAAAGCAAGATGTAAAGCATAAGTGTGAGAGAGAGAGCAATCGCAAACACGGGAGAATTGTTTCGAGGTTCGAGCACCCTTACTCTACGTCCCCGCCTTCAATACTATGAAGGATTTTCACTAAAATTGATCCCACTGGATCACTCGGTAACGCAACACCTATAATGAGTTCACACTAGAACTCTGGACCAGCAAGTCCCTAACTTGTTCCCACAAGAACAGCACACGCAAGTACACTAGCTTGCTGAGGTCGCACCTCTACACCGAGCTCTCACAAGAACTCGTCATAAACACGAACCCGTAAGTTTGCCTCCTCAAGTACAAGATGAACACTTGGTGATCTCAACACTTTGATCACCTAAAAACACTCTCACAATAAAGCTCCTATAGGATTGATATAGGAATGGAAAGCTCAAGTATGTGTGAGAAAAACTAAGATAAATTTGTGGTGAAAAACTCAAGAAATCTCTTTTGAAAAACACTCTTGAAGACTCTTCTTTTGATATGGAAGTATTTGCTCTAAAACAAGTGGAGAAAAATGTTGGCCCGAAGGCCCATCACTCTAGTTTTGATGATGATCAACTTATGTAGTTATAGTACTAATGATCTTGTGTTTAATTAGTGACAGATTCATGATCAAGATCTTAGTAGGTGCATAGCTTCAACAAAGGATTTGAAGTCAAATTTTGGAGCTAGCACGGTGTTTGGACCAAGTCAAGAAGGCTTCAAGTGAAGACTTCAAGAAGATGAAGACTTGAGTCTAGGTTTGTTTTTAGAAGATTTTATTTTAGATAAAATGTGAAGGATAGAGTAGTTGGTGGATTGCTCAAGTTCATATACGCACACACTCTTGATTTAGTTTGTTTTTAGAAAAGATTTTTCAATTCTAGAAAATACATGTTTAGATTTTGGTTTTCAAGTTTACATATCTTTTATCCAAAATCATGTTTAGTGCTTAATGTCAAAAACATAGATATTTCACCATGTTTGTGTAGTGGATCATATCCATACACTCTATGCTTTAAAACAGTTTAAATATCTTGTTTTTGTATTTGGAGAAGTTTGGAAAAATCAAGTTTTGGAAAATACTGTTTTCATTTGAGCCAATATTTCCAACTTACAAAAATAGTCCAAATCATTTATAACATGCCTTGATTTTGTGCAAGCATGTTTGTTTATCAAAGTATATTGGTAAAACTATTTTTGTAGATTTTTATATATTTTATGGGATTTTATTTCATTCAAAAAGACCAAGTTTCAAATCCCTTAGTTTTCTGATCTGGCTTCAGCCGGTCGACCGACGTGCACAGACGTGCACGCCAGTTCTGGCAGGAGGGCCGGCCGACCGACCCGGTCGACCGTCCAGAGAGCTCTGCTCTTTGGAAAGGCCCCGGTCGACCGAGCGGTCGACCGGACAGAGAGACTTGCTCTCTGTATCCTGGCTCGGTCGACCGACCGGTCGACCGATGGCACAACGGTCTGAAATATGACCGTTGGCCGGTTGACCGGGCAGTCGACCGACAGGCCTGACAGACCCCAACGGCTAGTTTTTCTAACCCTATAAATTTGGGGGTTTGGGCATTGTTTTTTAACAAGATTTTCAAGTGGGTTTTCACCAGTTTTTCCTGAACTATTTAGAGGTTTTCCTCCACTTGATTAAGAGCAAATATTTTCAATCAAAAGGAGAGTTTATCAAGAGTGTTCAAAAGAGATTTTCTTGAGTTTTCCTCCACCATCTCTTTCCTTGTTTTCTCACAAACACTTGAGCAATTCATAGACATATTCATCCTATAGGAGTGTTGTAGTGAGATTGTTTTAGGTGATCAAAGTGTTGTGATCACCAAAGTTCTACTTTGTTTCTTTGAGGAGGCCGACGTGTGTGTCCGCGGTGTTTCAAGTTTGGGTGCAAACTTGTTGGTTTGAGGTGCGGCCTCGGCGAGCCGGTGGGCTTGCGGTGTGTACGGACTAGGGAGTCCGAGAGTTGTAGGTGTTGCGGCACCGAGTGATCCGGTGGGATCGATTATAGTGGAAATCCTTCGTGTGTTGAAGGCGGGGATGTAGAGCAAGGGTGCTCGAACCTCGAAACAAATCCCTTGTGTTTACGATTGCTCACTCTCTCTCTCTCTCTCTCTCTTTGTCTTTTGTTTATATCTTGCATACTTTTCTTGTGCTTATCTTTATATGCTAGATATTCATTGTGTGCTTTATTGTATATGCTTGGGATTGTTTGCTAACACTTGTATTCAACCAAGAGAGCCAACGCGGCACCTCAACCCTTATCTAGGGGAATCTAGAGGAGTTAGTCCAGAGCCCTTCACAGGGAATTTGGCTACACTCTTGTGTTATACGTGGTGTTTAGTGTAAGAGTTTTAGTTTAGGTCATAATAGTTTTACTTCCGCATTATTTGGCATTAAGTGACCATTAGATTAGCCATCACCTATTCACCCCCCTCTAGGTGACTTTACAAAAAATCCTAAGAGAGGTAGAAAAAATTGGCACAAAAACTCTCTTGAAATCTTGTAGAAAACAGGCCAAGGGAACCCCATTTTATAAGGGATCAAAAACTAGCAGTTTGGGTCAAAGTTAGCAGCAGATCCTACTCTCGGTCGACCAGCCAACGGTCATATTTTTTACCATTGCAGCCTGCTGGTCGACCGCCCGGTCGATCGTGCCTAGGCTATGACCTACCAGTCGACTACCCGGTTGGCCGAGACCAGATCCAAAGAGCGAAGCTCTCTGGACGGTCTACCGGTCGGTCGACCGGGCCATAGCGGTCGACCGGTGTAGACTATCCAAAAATCACTAAGGACAAGTCATCAGAAAGCAGAGTCCAAACTCCAGGCGCAAAGCTAATCATAGCCACTAGCGCAGTACCAAGACGCATAGCTTGAAAGCCGCGTCTCAGCATCACTGCAGTACCAAGACGTGAGGGTCGAAACTCGCATCTCTACTTCACTGCAATGACCAAGACGTAAGGCCCGAGGCTCTTGTCTCACATAAAGCTTGACGCAGAACTTGAATCTCACATTTCAACCAAATGCGAAGCTCAAGTGTTACCTCAATGGCTAAACGCGAGGCTCGAAGCCCGCATTTCAACTACAGAGGAACCCTGCATCTCTGTTATAACTGCCCTCATTACTGGGTCAATTACTGCCCACGTAATGAGGGAGTTAACCCTGATTATGGAGGATTTTTAAGGGGACAATTTTACCCCTGAAATCCTTATAAATAGCTCAGTTCTTTACTGAAGAGTGGAAGAAGTTTTTGTTTAATTTTGGGAGAATCGTGATCAGAGCATCTAGCTAAGAAATACTTAAGAGTTCAACTCTTCTAACAACTTACTGAGTACAAGTTTGTTTTTTGCCCAAGTCTCTTTGAGATTCTATTTGGATAGGAGCTGTGCTACTTCGTCTATAGTCCGAAGAGAAGATTCCCAGAAGACTGTGACGCTCACCCGGTCAACGAAAAATAAAATTCACTTTCCACCTCTACATCAAAACCCAGCATTAAATAAAGAGAAGATTTGAGTTTGAATATCTTCTCTCTCTTGTAATCGGAAGTTTTGATTGTTGTTGTAACTTTCTATACAGTCAAATAAAGAATTTAGACGCATCTCTCAAATCTTTCCCACCAAACAAGAGATGGTGACTCCGCTGGGGATAACTTTCTCTACTGATGAGAAAGTCGTGGCGCAAGGTGATGTCACTTGCATGGGAAGGATGGTCTAATCGCTTGTCATGGAATTTGACCAGGCAAAGTATGAAGAGTTCTTCTCTTCCAGCTCCAAGAGCCCTAGGGCACGACAGTACTGCAAAGTCTCCTCAGAGATCTGCTTTCAGGTCCCTTCGAAGGCTTCTCTGAATGCGGTCTGTGCAGAGAACATCGTGGCCGGATGTATCACACGTAAGGCCTGCGTGAACGTCTCCCACGAGACCCGCGAGGTCAACGTTGTTGACGGTCAGCCCGCTCACACCCAACCTCTTCCTCAGCTCCAGGTTACCAGGGGTTCCCAATAACCCGTACGGCGTAACCAGAACGCTGAACATAGACAGAGACGACGTGCGCGTCAACTACAGACGCAAGAAGCTGGAACAACTATCTGTTCAGCAGATACAGAACGCGAGGAACAAGCCTGTGTCTCTTCTGAGCTACGCAGACGCGTGAAGTCCCCATTTGGAGAACTAAACGCGAAGCTCAAAAGGCGAAACGCGACGTTCAGCAGTGCGAGGTCCATGCCTCTCCTCAGAGACATGAGACCCGCGTCTCCACAATCAAACGCGAGACTCAGAAGGTCCGCGTTTCTCAAGTGTCTCTAGCCAAATGCGGTAATCAGCAACGCGAAGTCCGCGTCTATTCTGAGCAGAGACGTGAGATCTGCGTTTTAAAGCCAAAACGCGACAGCAACGTCTATTCTGTAGAGCTTAAGCTTTGCGTTTCTGAACCCTGCGTTTCAGAGTTGCGACGCAAGGATGGCTCTCAAAAGCTGAAAAGCCCTCGAAAGCCTGAGGCTAATCTCTTTGATCCCCCTCCGACAGATTTAAGAGATTACTTGATAAAAGGAGTGCTAATCAGATCGTTCCATCCTGCTGTTGTGAACGGCTCATCATAGCAATACTCTCTGAATTTGGCTACAGCTCACGTGCGAACAAATAGTCAGTATTCAGACGATTAACTTCAATCTCCCGATCAGCCAAGAGGCGTCAGTCCCACAGAAAGAGAACCTTCTCTGACACAGAATACCCCGAAGTCACTGCAAACATGGCAGGTCCAAGCACTACGCCAAGCAGAAGTAGGGAAAAAACTGGTAGTTAGCTATGATGAGTCTGATACGGAACCAGAAGAATAGACTGGTATACTCACACTCGGACTGGTGCGGTAACCCCGGTTGACTACAGTGCCCTAGCCCCGGGTATTGAAGTAAGTAAATCACACTCTGCCATCGCAGAATCACAGGCCTAAAACTCTTCTGTAGAGAAGGAAGCCTTCGTGTATATGGCAAACAGTCCTGAGGAGACGGCCAGGCACCTGGAACAACAAGCCCAGGTCCAGAAAGAACAATTCGATATGATTCGCGCCCAACAAAAATTTATCGATACCTCAAACAGATGCTTGCACAGTTGCTTGAAGACAAGAAGAAGTCGAATGCCAAAACTTCTTCTAAAAAGTCTAAAGGCAAGTGGAAAGAAGGGAAAGTTCATCTTCTATGCATATAGAAGAGGAGAAATAGTCCAACTCTGAGTCGTCTAAGTCCTCATCTAAGGAGGAAGGCGATCCAGAGAACGAGGGTATTCACTCTAAAAGAATGAATAAATTAGAACAGCGCCTGGAAGCCCTTACTAATCGAAAAGGCCTTCAAGAAGCAGGAGTAGTCCGGCCATACCCGGCAGAATGGGATCTTGTCCCATATCCTCCCAGGTTCAAAGCTCTGACTCTACAAGCTTTTAATGACAAAGGGTCACCGAACCAACACATCTACTACTCCAGGTCTCAGATGGGGAATGTAGTAGATAACGATGCCATACTGGCACGTTTGTTTATCGATACTCTGAAGGGACTCGCCTTCGAATGGTTCATGAAAATCCCCGAAGATTCCATCAAGAACTGGGGTGATTTGGAGAAGCTTTTCCTTACATGCTTCTTCGACGACGATTCAGAGGTTACCATGCCAACTCACCTAGCAACGAGGCAACGAAAAGGAGAGTCGGTCAAAGCATTTGTGGAGAGATTTTGGATTATGGCACTCTGATGTCCTAGCGGTAGCCATCCTGGTGGAAACATGCCATCACAATTTGCAAACCTCACGCCTAGACCAGATAGGAGTTGCTAAAAGCTGCACTTGAAAATAATTGATCCAGTAAGGTGAAGCGGCTTGAAAATAATTGATCCAGCAAGGTGAACATGCTAAAGAGATTGTCGCCAGGGTTAGGGTAGCCCAGACCCAAAAAGTCGACAAGGCGCGCGCCAAAAGTATCCTTCCAATCAAAAAGGAAAGATACATTGCGACAGAGACGAAATCTCCCATTAAATCCCCGCCGCGCGCCAAGAGGCATTACTCCTTCAAGGACGAGCACGTCAATTCGTTGTTCAAATTACTCAACAAGAGCAACAGATTAAAGCTTCCTGAAGAGGTTGGCAAGACCGACAATCCTAACTATTGCCTATATCATAGGATGCTTGGGCACCCCACTAAGAGCTGTTATATCTTCAAAGATATTCTTCAAGCTCTAATTGATGGGGAAGTGTTCAAGCTCCGTCCAGAACAGAAGAAGTGATGGCTAACATGACATCATTTCTTCAGTTCAAAAATCAGCCTCCAACTCCGGTCGGAGTAGTTCCCATTCCAAAAGGGGAACTAAGGATGATCAATATAGACCTGCATCACCAGCAAGAGAAAGGTCTTGTACCTGTCCCTACACCTCAGGGAGAAATTATGTGGGTTCATCCTGACCTTGTGGAAGGCCAACAGTGGACTACTGTTACCAACAGGAAGCCCAAAGGCAAAGCAAGAGCTTCGCCTTACAATGTGGTGTGTGCCTCTTCCCGGGAAGCAAAAAACCGATGTCCCCTCACTAACCGACTCAGAGGAGGAGACGACCATCCTTATCGCAGAGCTGAATGTACCACTCGTGGCTGAAACTCATTCGGGACAGTCGTACTTAAAGAAATATGACGATTTGGTGGCAAATCCGTCTGGACCTATGTCAGAGCCAACCAAGCCCTCCGCGAAGCAACCTGTGGAGAAGCAGAAAGAGCTTCGGTATTCCAAAGCTCTCCCGAAGGACAAAGCAAAAGGAACTTCAGCGCCTTACCGCTTTGATATCTTGGCTCAACTGGCCAACATCCCGGCCAGGATCACTCTTTACGAGCTCCTAAGACTGTCGAAGTCAACAAGAGAAGCTCTGAGAGAAGCTCTAACCGATGCTTAGGTCTTCGTGATCCAGATCCTGGCTGAGCCACAGGAGGAAAATAAGGAAGACTGTCTCCACGCCTCTCAAAATGCCCCCGCATTACCTTCACGCCAGATGACATGCAGGTCAAAGGGAAACAAGATAGGCTCTTGTATTTCACAGGGTATATTGGATCGTCTGAAGTGAGCAGCATTCAGGTAGATCCAGGATCCGTATTGAGCATTATGCCTCGCCGAGTCATGCAGCACTTAGGGATCCCCACCCACTAATTGAGCATCACCCAAAGTACCATCTATGGTTTCAACGCCAATGGTACGCGCCTAATGGGGAAGATCAAACTCAAATGTCAGATTGGGGGTCTGAGATCTGAAGTAACGTGCTACGTGATTGACACTGGCACTTCATACAATTTGCTGCTGGGATGACCGTAGATTCATCGTAACTCCATCGTCCCCTCCACTCTCCATCAAGTCATGAAGTATATTGATGGAGGTGGGAAAGTCTGAACGTTGATCGCTGAAAGGCATCCATTTAAGGGGTAGAGAACTATTTCACAGACTCCTTCCTATACTAGGATTCTCTGGAGACGAACAAGAATCCACAGGCAGAGGAACTAGACTCTGGTAATGAAGCTGACACTGAACCAGAAGTAGAAGAAGAGTGCCTGTGGGAATTAAATCCACTTGTAACGAGCATTAATAAGTTCGATGTTAATAACACTGCCGATGATGTAGGCGAGTGTATATTAATGAAGAATTAGATTTGGCTTACTTTTCTATGTTTGCTTCTGATTCAGTGCTGTCTGGCACTAGTACCGATGTAGATGATGACCCCTGGTCGGCAATAGGTGCTCTGATATCATTGCATGTACCGGTAAGGTCATCCCTCACGGCATATCAAGGCGTCAGTGATGCACAAGAATCATTATCCATGGTCCCAGTAAGGCGCAAAGGCCAAAAACCAATTCTTTTCGGAAGAATCAAGTCCGAATTAATGCCTTGCGAAGACTCAGAAAGCGAGAACGAATCCCCTTAATTCGCCCATTATTAGCCAAATGTACTCAGAATGATGGAGAACATGGGGTATGATTTAGCAAATGTCCTGGCTTGAACTTTGGCAAAGGAAGGAGAACACTCCTTCGATCCTTCATTCCAAAAGGGAAGACCCCTAATTTATTATCATCAAACTCGCAGGGGGTTGGGCTATGTGTGAACCCCAATCTTGTCGGCCTCTGAGTCTGAAGGGTCATCATATCACTACCGCTCATCGGCACGTCATCGTGGGAGTCGATGTCAGTGTCGGCAACATCTTCAGAGAACTTTCAGTAAATATAGTTTCAGCAAGCCGCCTGGAAGATGGAGATGAAGAAATGATCCAATCAGATACAGATCCTGAGATCAAACACCTAAACACTCTCTGGGATATTCACTTTGAACAACGTAAACCACCCACAGAGGATAAGGTCACCCAGATCAATCTGAGAGATAAGGCTAATCCTAAGCCCATCTTTATAAGCGAAAGCTTATCACCCTCTAAGAAGAAAGATCTAGTATCTCTCATACGAGAGTATTAGATGTTTTAGCTTGAAATTACGAGGATATGCCTGGGCTTGACCCTCAGGTGGCTTTACATCGCCTCAACATCAACCTGGATGTGAAACTAGTCAAACAACAGCAGCGACGGTTCCGTCTGAAAATAATGGAAGCAATCTAGTTGGAGGTCAAAAAGCTCATAGACTCCGGTTTCATCAGGGAGGAACAACACCCTGATTGGGTAGCTAATATCGTCCCCGTTACCAAGAAAAATGGGAAGACCCGGGTTTGCATTGATTTCTGTGATCTAAATGAGGCATGTCCTAAAGACGAATTTTTCCTTCCAATCACAGATGTCATGATCGACAACACGTGTGGTTTCGAACGGATGTCCTCTATGGATGGGTTCTCAGGATACAATCAAATCAAGATGTACCCTGATGATAAAAAGCATACGTCTTTAGGACGCCATTGGGGGTGTATTGCTATACTGTCATGCCCTTCAGATTAAAGAACGCAGGGGCAACATACCAGAGAGCTATGAATGCAATTTTTCACGAGCACATACGCAAAACAGTGCTACGTCGACGACATTGCAGTAAAAAGCCGTGCCAAAGGTGAGCAAATAGCAGATCTAAAGACGGTATTCGACATCATACGGGCGCATCAACTGAAGATGAATCCCACTAAATCCTTCCTTGGGGGTAACCAGTGGTAAATTCCTACGATTTATTGTGACATCTAAAGGAATCCACCTCGATCCAGAGAAAGTTCGCGTTGTCCAGGAGATGCAACCTCTAAGGAATCTCAGAGAACTTAGAGGATTACAAGGGCAACTAGCGTACATCTAGAGGTTTATCTCAAATCTCTCGAGAAGATGCCAACCCTTCATCAAATTAACAAAGAAGGGTGTCTCATTCATTTGGGACGATGCTTGCCAACGAGCGTTCGAGGAAATCACGCAGTACCTTACGCAACCACCTGTCCTTACAGCTCTGGTATCAGGAAAACCTTTCCTGATATATGTTCGACCGATGGATCATTCCTTAGGAGCTTTGCTAGCCCAGAATAATGATCAGGAACACGAGCAGGCAATCTACTATTTGAGTAGAACTATGATTGGAGCTGAACATCGATACAACCTGATTGAAAAAGAATATTTGGCATTGATGTTCGCCGTATAGTAAATGCGACACTATTTGGTGGGCCAAACTATATGTGTCATATCAAAAGTCAATCCTTTAAGATAGCTTATGACAAAGCCATCATCACTAAATGGTCGATTGGCAAAATGGGCCACTTGCTTTCCCAATACGAGATGAGATTCATGCCACAAAAGGCTGTGAAGGGACAAGCGGTGGCAGATTTTCTGGCTGAGCATCCAGACCCAAGGGCGATCAAACTGTATAAAGATCTCCCAGATGAGGTCGCTGAAGTTTGCTTGACTCAGGCATCTTTCGAAGAACAAGTCTGGCAACTTTTCTTTGACGGCGCGTCGAGAACGGTCCCGCGAGGAAATATCATAGTAGGAGTGGGGGTAGTACTTGTCTCCCCACCGAACTACGTAATCCCTCGTGCATTCTCATTGACCGAGCCATGTTCTAATAATGTAGCAAAATACAATGCTCTATTAATCGGAATACAAATAGCCGATGAGATTGGCGTTAAAAATCTTGAAGCATACGGTGACTCTAAGCTCATCGTTAACCAAGTTCACGGGGAATACGAAGTCAGACATGAAGATTTAGTACCCTATTATAACGCGACTATCTACATGGCCGAGAGGTTCATAAACTTTTATATCGACCATGTACCTCGCCAGCAAAATGCACACGCAGATGCACTGGCATCTCTCGCTATTTCATTGGCTCTTCTAGCTAGAGTATTAGAGAAAATACTCGTCTGCAGCCATGACCTGTATTGCCCAAGATTCGATTTTGAAGACCACCAAAAGTTACAGGAGACCGTCAAGTCAAAGAAGCCCTAGAGACTTCAATAGGTCCAGAACTCCAGGATTGGCAATTCTCGTACATCGACTATGTATCGTACGGCATCTTTCCTGATGACCCCAAGAGGCAACTGCCATTAGAAGGAAAGCCCCTAAATTCTACTATAATGCGATCATGTGGACACTGTACCGCTGATCGCATGATGGGATCCTCCTCCACTTCCTGTCACAAAAGGAGGCACAAGAAGTACTCAAAGAAGCGCATGACGGCATGTGTGGAGCTCATCGGCCTGGTCCGAAGCTCGGAGATTGACTCCAAAGACTGGGGTATTATTGGCCAAAGATGATCCCTGACGCCGTCGCTTACGCCAAATGATGTCACGCTGTCAGGTCCATGGTGACTTCATCCATCACGCACCAGGACATCTTCACTCTATAACTTCTACCTGGCCATTTGAATGTGGGGAAATGGACGTGGTTGGCCCTATTAGCCCACCTTCATCCAAAGGATATCGACTCATCCTAGTCATAATCGATTACTTCTCTAAATGGGCCGAAGCAATTCCCTTGAGGAAGATAAAGACATCTGACGTGATCAAATTCGTTAAACATCACGTCATTTACCGCTTTGGCGTGCCACGACGAATTGTCCATAATAACGGACCCCAGTTCGTCAGCCAAGCCTTTTAGAGGTTCTGTAATAAGTTCAGAATCCAGAGCGTGTCTTCAACGACATACTATTCAGCCGCTAACGGCCTTGTAGAAGCTTTCAACAAGACAATTGAAAAACTTCTCAAAAAATTCGTCTCGAAAAGCCAACGTGACTGGGACGACAAAATAGGTGAATGCATATGGGCTTATTGCACGACGGTTCGAACCCCGACGAAGGCTACACCATTTTCTTTGGTATATGGGTGTGAAGCTGTACTCCAATTAGAAATCCAGATCCCATCTCTACACGTCGCCCTGACAGCAGCGATGGTAAATGAGGAGAAGCATCGATTGCGACTCCAAGAGCTGGAGGCTTTGGACGATAAACGCCTACAAGCTCAACAGCAAATCGAGCTCTTCAAGCTCGAATTACCAGAGCCTTCAACAAGAAAGTCAAGGAGCGGACTTTCAAGAAAGGTGACTTAGTCCTAACTGTCAGAAGACCTATGGTTATGATTGTACGCACACGGAGAAGGTATGAGCTTGATGTAAGATTTCCTTGAATCAAATTGAAAAATTACAACGGACTAGTATTCCGGTTACAAGGGAGGGAGGATGTTGAGTCTTGAATCCTCCCTTTGTTTAAGGTTGGATTCTTCAAGTGGTGATGGAGAGTGAATCTTGTTCTCCGTTGATCGGGTGACCGTCTAGACCTTCGGGGATCTTCTCTTCGGCTGGTAGAAGGAGTAGCACAGCTCTGTCTACCAAAACTCTCAAAGAGAAGGTAGGCAAAGAGCAACTTGTACGCAGCAAGCTTGCTGAAGAGTTGAGCTCTCTCTTGCTTCTCTCTCTGTCTGCCTGTGTGTAGTCTGTTGTCTATCTCCTGTTTCTTGTGTCGTCCCCTTTCTCATAGTGGCGGGGCTATTTATATAGGGGTTTCAGGGGTGAACGTGCCCCCTAAAAATGCTCCACAATGAGGAGCTAACTTCCCCGCTATGTGGGTGGTGACTGGCCCCATAACCAGGGCAGTTATAACCGAGACGCGGGTGTCGAGCCCACGCGCCTTGATGTTGAGACGCGGGTGTCGAGCCCACGCGTCTTGATGTTGAGACGCGGGTGTCGAGCCCACGCACCTTGATGTTGAGACGCGGGTGTCGAGCCTACGCGCCTTGATGTTGAGACATCAAGGCGTGTGGGCTCGACACCCGCGCCTTGATATTGAGACGCGGGTGTCGAGCCCACGCGCCTTGATGTTGAGACGCGGGTGGCCATCATTAGTCCTGCGTCTAGAACCTGAAACTCTGCCTTTTTAATGGCTTGTCTTTTAATGATTTTTAGACAGCCTACAGAACCCCCTCCAAAGTTTTCGATATTCCGCAGTTAACTGGGACGGATTTCGCAATACTTTGGACTCTAGCTGAGCTTACCCTTATGACTGGACTGTTAATGCTCTGGGTTTGATCTTATCTGGAGTATGGTCTTCATGAGTGTACTGTAGAACTCTTTGAAGCCATCACAGTTGATCGAGCTGAGTGTTTAGATACACAGTCTAAACCTCCCCGATTGCTTTAAGTCTGTCGTGGGTGCACTTTAAGCCAGGAGTGGACAGTCGTCTGCTTGTGCCAGTGTACTGTTGAACTGATTTGCAGAAGTAAGGACTGAACGCCAGTTCTTTTTGAAGAGCAGAGATAGCGCGACTTTCATGGGGTGCGTCTTTTGGAAATGGAAACGCGGCTGATATTCCATTGGGCAGACACGATGCTAAGCCGGATTGGAAGGACGCGAACTTCGGAGAGACGCATCCTTTTGAGTAAGGACGCGACTTTCTAGACGCGACTTATGGCTGTGCTGACAGGGCTCGTCCATCGAAGAGGCGCGCCTGTTGGGTGCGAATCCATGCCATGTCATGAGTGCACCGCCACTTGTTCTGGGGGGAACCGACGGGACATCTCTTTTTGGCGCGCGGACTTCCCGGTATATTAAATGAGCTGTCCACGCGTCAAGCGATGACTCGATGCCGAACCAATCGAGCCACGCGCCGCGTATCTTTGCGAATCTTTGTGCCTATAAATGGCAACAGTCAGAGAGATATCTCTTTCGTCTCGAGCGCATCTGTTAGGGTTTTTTGAAAAAGGGAGTCTTCTCTGTCTCTTTTCATTTCTCCATCGTCCATCATCGGATTCTTGATCAACGATGGCACCCAAGGCCAGGCCAACCTCATCATCTTCAAAAGCGGCCGTCGTCGAGGCCCAGAGGGCGGTTCCTCCGCGCAGGAAGCCCCAATCTCAGGTATAATGCCATTAGGCTTAAATTTCGCCATTAATGGAAGTTCATGGACTCCTAAAATCCCTTTTTTAAAGGAGAACCGTCAACTCAGAATAGAAACCACGTTTGATTCTCAGACGCGGTCTTTGAGTTGATAAACAAGGCGCGGGTTTGATGACCCCACCGCTTTTATCCACTTGGGGATGCGCTTGTTTATTAGATATAGAGCGCCAGTAAGCCCTGCACTTCGGATTCTTCACTTAGAATATTTCTAATTGTGAAGGGTTCGGACGCGGACTTGATCCTTGCGTTCTGTGACATCAGGTGCTGGTCTTTTATGAATCTCGCACCTGAGTCCAAGTACTTAGAAATTTTTCATAAGTCTTGGATTTCAAAACGCAGGCTTCCTGTTGGCCTCATGGTCGCGGATTTTCAGGTCTGGACGCGGATTTTGACAATTTCTGCGTCCAGTATCTCTTCTGCGTTTGAACGCGGATTTTCAGGCCTGGACGCGGATTTTGACAATTTCTGCGTCCAGTATCTTTTCTGCGTCTGGACTATAGACACTTGATTTTTTGATGATCAGATTTCTGATTAAGTGTCATCTTCTTCTGCAGTGCAACACACTTCTGCCCCACTCTCCAAGAGGCGCCACTTCGGGCACGTAGGTGGTGCTGACCGTGATTTGACCTTTGCGCTGCAAAGGACTGTACCTGTGACTGCTGATGGGTCGCAGGAGCGCAGGAGGAGGCTCTCCAATGTTGACGCGGCATTCTTTCGGGAGCTTATGACTGACGCGGCATTCACAATGGATGCTCGCGTTTCGCTGGAGAAGCCTGCCTTCTTTTTTGGAGACCGTATTAGCGAGGGCGGCTATTCTTTGTATGACGGAGATTATAAATGGCTCCGTCAGATAGGGGATAGAAGATTCTTTCTCCCAAACATGGAGAGGATGTACCCGCTATCTTATCTTCAACACATGCCCATCCCTCGGAAAATGAAATGGGAACTCTCCCGATATGTCCCTAAGGTTACCCTTGGCGACCTAGGCTCCAAAAAGGTATATCGCCATGATAGTCATGATAGGGAGGTTCTCGGCCTGTTTCCAGGGCTGCTCAGGACTGATCACCCAGTTGGAGAGACGCCAAAACTTGGCACCACTTTCCTCAACGCGTTCATGAAAGTGGAGGGTGATTTTCCGGTCGAGTTCCGTTCGCCCGGGTGGATCCACTCCACTGAGAGGTATTGGTGGGGCAGGATGGTGAGCTTCGTCCTTGCCGACCTTAGAGGCTTGTTGGAGCAGGCGGAATTGTACCAAGCAGTCAGGGCCGTACAGTATGGTATCCCACCGAGCTCTCAAAACTTCTTTGGGATCCTGGAGCGTTACAATCCTCTGACGGGGACATTCTTCACTCCGGTCGGGGAGATGGGTCTCGCCCTACACGAGTTGTACGAGGTTTCGGGGCTGGCAATGGGGGATTCTCCCTATGAAGAATACGTCCCAGCCTCTGAGGAGCTTCACCTTATGAAGAAAGGGTCTCCTCGAGTGTACGAGACTTACTGGGAGGTGTTATGTCACTTCCACATCTGCGGCCAGATAACCTCTTGGAGGGCAGGGGGAGTCAAGCAGCTATCTTGGGCAAGCTGCTTGTTCAATGGCGTCAACCAGAAAGACCGTCCGGTGACCCGACTGGCTCCCAGCTCCGACAAGGAGATTGCCGACAGAATCAGGGCTTCTGTAGACTCCTACACCACGGAGTCGAACGAGGATGTTTTCGAACCTGACACGATTTTCGAAAGCTTCCATCATCGAGCCCGGATCCCTATCTCCGACCATGCACTGTTGGCGGGCTTCTTAATGCTGTGGTTGAAGCGCTGTGTGGTGCCAACGCTGCCACATGAAGTCATTGTTGCCGACGTAGTGTACCCGGCGGTGCTCCTGGCTTATGGTAGGCCCATAGCCCTTCTCCCGGCCATGGCGGCGAGTATTCAAAGCAGGTTGCGGACGTTAACCCAAAATATGTGCGAGGCAGGGAAGGCCATCGATTCCCATGGCAAGGTGATTGTTGACTCGGAGGGGAGGCCGACGATAAAGCGCCCCAACCCTCGGGTTGAGCTTCCCTACACGTACCTAATGGCTTGGTACGTTATGCACTGCCCCTCGCTGATGACGCCGGTGTCTTGGTGTGAGGGGTTTATTCCTTTCGTGCAGCAGTTGGAGGGTTCAACCTAGTGTAATACTTACATGTATTACATTCGAAAGTGCGTCATGTCGGCTTCGAACTACCAGCTTAATCGCTGCTTCCCTGCGATCCTGGTGCATCTTTCGGGGAACAATTTACCGACTCCGCAGGCCAAGATGACTTCACGAGGCTGTCAACGGGAGTTTTCTGGTGGTTGGTCAACATTCGGCCCGGGTATGTGCTTTTCCGGCAAGGGAATTCATGCACGATCGAGCCGTATATGCCGAATCGCTTCGCCTGACAGTTCGGCTATGATCAACTATATGTCGGCAACCCCAATGCTCGACTCGCCTTCAGTGGGAATCTGTTCGAAGGTGCTCGGGCTTGGTATTATAGCGTGGCCGGAGGGACGGAAGCGCTTTTTCGTCTGCCCCCTAAGGAACCGAAAGGCTGTACAAGCCTTAGCTTTTGTACCTGGTACTTCCAAGCCAACCAAACGCCTGACTTTGCTCCAGAGTACTCATGTATCGAGAGTATCAATGCATCTTACGAAGCAAAGTTGGGGTCCAACAAACGCTCACGAGGTGTCGAGCAGTATCTGAAGGCCCTGAAGGAGGTCAGAAGGGGGTTGAGGGAGGAGCCGCGAGCAGCAAAGGCTCGACAAGCAGTGGGTAAGCGTCCTCAAGGCTCTACCTCCACTGCTGAGCCTGCCCCAAAGAAGGTCCGGAGAGACTTGATGGCTGCAGTTTCTCCATCTGAGGACATCCCTTCTGGTGTTGAGGAACCGAGAGAGGAAGAGGCGGATGAGGATGATGCCCCCTTAGTCCATGCCCGCAGGTTGCGCAACAGGGGCCCTAGGATTATGGAGGAAGCGGAGCCTGCTGACAAAACCCGCCACTGCTGACGAGGCCGAGCAGTTCGAAGTCGACATAATGAGCGGAGGCGATGTTGAGAGGCCAGGGGTCTCAGCTCGGCCCGGGGTTTCCTCAGCTCACGAGAGGAGGGATGAGGCACAGCAGCCGGAGGTCGACATAATGGGTGACGTTAAGATTCCAGGAGTCTCAACTCAGCCTGGGTCTTCCTCAGCTCACGAAAGGAGGGATGAGGCACAGCAGCCGGAGGTCGACATAATGGGTGACGTTGAGATTCCAGGAGTCTCAACTCAGCCTGGGTCTTCCTCAGCTCACGAGAGGAGAGATGAGGCACAGCAGCCTGGGTCTCCCAGTGTATTCATCTCCAGTGCTCGGACAGTTGACCCCAGCCCTACCACTGGGGTGTTTGGAGGCAAGGCTCCGGTTGCCGAGGTCCCTCGCGTTGAACTGTCGTCTTCATCATCCGAAGAGGAAATCGATTTTGAGGATGAGTTCGACTTTGGCGATGAACCCGCTCCTCCTGATCCGAGTAAATTCTCACACATCTCGAAGGAGGAAATATATGGGTGTGAGCCGTTGACGACATCACCACTAGCGGCAGTTATTCCTGCTGAAGCTGCTGAAGGTACACTACTCGCCAAACTCATCCTTCTAACTAGGAGAAGGATTTTTGACGTTTCTTTATTTGGCCTCGTGTTGCAGGGCTTGTCATGGTTAGCGAGGCCGCTGCTTCCTCCCAGATCGAGGAGATGATACAAGAACTGGCTCAGCAGGAGAGAGCTGAGTCTCCTCGTACTGGGGTGCCTCAGGAGAGGGCAATCGTCAAAGTCGGGGAGACTTCCACCCTACAGGATTCACCCAAGGACTCGCCACCTTTGGACCCCAGCCAAGTAAGGAAATGTTGGTATAGATGTCTTCCTTTTGCTGTCATGACTAATATTCTCGTAATTTGCAGAGGGCATTGAGGAAGTTCAGGCAAGTGCAGAGAACATTGAGGGAGCTCAGGTAGGAGGAGATTTGGCGGTCAGTGCCTGCCCGGGAGACCACACAGCTCAAGCCTCGGTCGAGGATTCTGAGGAGGTCGAGCTCACTACCCTGTCATCGGCCGTGGAGGTTTCTACAGAGGTAGCACCCCCAGAAGCGCCAGTGGCTACTCTTGCTCCTACCGTACCCGTGGTCAGTCCGACTCCTGTACCGGAAGAGCCGACCTACATCCCCCACACCGTGATAGAAAGGGGATCGGGGAGCACCTCGGGTGATGATACCATGGAGTTCCTGACACGCCAGACGGTGCAGCAGTTCTTTGCCTCAATGCGATCATGCATCGATTTCATCCTGTCTGGGGTAGCTCTTTTGAATTCGCCCAGACGTATCTCGGAAACCTGATTGAAAACATCAAGTTGGCCGGAGGCCCTTCACTAGCCCAGGCGTGTCTACTGCTGGTGGAGCAGCTGGGACAAAACCTGAGAGAGCTTCGATCCTTGGAGAATGCCGGCTCATTGCACGAGGCCCAGGAAACTCTGAATAGGCTCCTTGCTGCTCAAGAGCAGGAGCGAAGAGAGGTGGAGGAGCAGATAACCGATAACACCCGTCTTCTCGAAAGTTTCCAGGCTGATCATCAAAGGCTAGCGTTCGAGTCCAAGGAATCTGAGATGATCATACAGGCTGCAAAGCAGGCTATCCTTGATTCTCGGGCCGCCATAGCCAGAGCTGAGGCAGTGATTACTACTAACGAACAGAGGCTTGCTACCTCTGAAAAGAGGCTAGCGGAGTTAGAGGCTGCTAAGGCGCAAGTTGAAGCAAACCTCTCTGTTCGTTCGTCTAAGCTGGAATCCCTCCGAGTACGGGCGCAGGGATTTTTATCCGAGGAGGATATACGGGCCCAAGCTCTCATGGAGGCTGAGAAGGTGCGCCAGCATGAGATACATCGCCTTAGAGAACAAATTCGTTCTTTAGCGAACCAGGACTTTTAGCCTTCTCTTTTTTTTTTGTAAAGAAAAGGACACTCTATTTACCAAGAGTGTTTGTATCTACTTTTATCATTTTTGAATAATAAAAGTCGTTGAAATTTTTGTTCCACCTTCATTGCCTCGCTGCGGATGGATTCAATCCCTTAATCACAGTCTTTAATTGTGCTCTCCGGCTGACTATGAATACTGAACTTAGGCAAACTAAGTTCTTTTGACGAAACGCAGCGTCGAAAGAGACGCGGCTCTGAGGCACGCAATTCTGACTTGCCAGTGAAGACGTGGTTCAAGCAGACGCGGAGGACGCGGCTTTGAGTGTGGTTCATTGGCCGCAATCCTTAACTCTATCTAGACGCAGAGTTCAGGATAATGAGGTCTTACGCCCTTTAACATTAACGCAGTTAGGGACGCGGCGCTGGGCCTCAGTGTAAGACCCATAATCATGGATGTAGACGCAGCTCCAAGACGCTTGTAAAGGTGATGGATTTTTCTGCTGAAGTCATAAGCCTTAGGACGCAGCTTTATGTGCTTTCTCACTGGGGCCCCCAAAATGAGTCCCTTTGCTGAGAGACGCGGATCGACTTCGAATCATCCAAGAGACGCGAAGGATCTTCTAACTTGGAATGAAGGAGGACGCCAATTTTTTTTTTTTTGAGAAAAGAGGGGACGCGGGTCTTTGGACGCAGCTCTCATACCTGGGTTTTGGCATGATTTCCCAGGCATTATAAACAGCCTGTCATAAAGATTTATGAAATCTTTGAACGTCAAGTTTCCGTTGACGATTGGGAACCTGCATCATCCGTTGTTTCCCGAAGCGGTTTGTCCACGCGTCAGTTCTTCATTGAGCTTAGGCGTTAATGGCTCTTAATGCCGATACGGCGCTGGCGGTTGGACACCAGCGTCTTCGACGCTTCCCGAAGCGACGCTCCACGCGTCAGCCTCCCATTGGGCTTTGACAGTCGTGCGGTCATTAAGGCCGACGGTTCCAATTGATGGACCATTAATTATGGTTATTATGGGCGGCCTATAAATAGGGGCTCCTCTTCTCTCTTTAACAGTCCATACTTAGACTGTGTTCTTTTTTAGAGCGAGTGCTCTGAGAGATTCTGCCTTCTCCCTTTCTGAGAGACTCTATCTTCTCCCTTCAAGGACCCTATCAGGGGTTTGCCTCCATGGACGAAGATGACCCAGAGCTTCCATGCTTCTGTTTGGTCTCTTCAGTAGATTACCACTGTCAAGTGATTTCAATGATAGGAAGCGTCTCCCTGAGCACCTTTTACGTCCGCGCCTCAATGCAGAGAGTTCAACTCTTAACAGAGGCCTCTGCGGGTATGCCATGCCCACTCACCATGATATTTTAGATTCAACCAAGTTTAAATTTTAGTATATCTCTTAGAGGGATATCATCTGGTCGTGGTTGGTGCATTCCTCTTCTGGAATTTGCGCCATCGACTTAAACTTTTGAACGCAAGTATTGAAGTCGTTGGTACCTGGCCGCGGGCTTTGCACACAGAGCTCGCGTCTTGAGGCCACTGACTTGGAAGAACTTCAATTCGGGTCGAAGGTTTCAGGCCTGAACTTTTGCAACTCCTGTTCCTCCAACAGAGATATGGCAATTTTTTTCTTTGGCGTCTGATTCTCTACGTGCCTTGTATCTTAGACGCGGATGTGGAATTAGGTCGCGTTTGAATTCTGTGTGTATCACAGTCTTGCTCGCGTCTGTTTCTGTTGTCGCAGGAATCTGGCCCGCGTCTGCAGTCTTCAGCAATAACCGCGTTTGTGACTTAGTTTTCTTCTGTCGAAGTATACTAAGCTCTGAATTGTCTAATTCCCTTATCTGCTTCTTGCAGGTAGGCTTGATCATCCTATTTCACGTTCGCTGGGCCCGTGGGAGAATATATCGGGCGGCGAACTTGTTCGATGTTTGTCCACAAGGGAAGAAATCATAGTCTCCGTCGTCCACAAGGGAAGAAATCACGATCCCTGACGGGGACTTAACCCTCGTCAAGATCTCATTGGACGCGATGCACCAGTCATGCTTGCGGGCTGGTCACGGTCACAGTAGGTATGACGGCGGGGGTTGCAGTGGGTACAGTGGTGGGTAGCGTCCCCTGTGAGGTCTTAAGACCTCCTCTCTCACCCCAGAAGTGGCATCGAGATGACTCTATGTTCACTGGATGAGCTTCTGGTGGAAGAGATGTTCATCAGGAAGGATCATAACCCGCCACTTCTGATGGTGATGTTCGACGGATCATAACCCGGCTTCGGATGGTCAGGTGGGATCAGAAGATTCTGCTGCCATCAGACCTCAAGAACCACCATCGTTCTCGATCAGCCAGAGATTTCTTCGTTGTTTACGTCATGCATTGAAGTGCAATCAGTTCCCGATCGTTGCCACAATATCCGATCCTGCTTTGGCGCCCTTCCAAGCATCCTGTACTCGGAAAAACATGCAGCTGAGGATCGAGTGCAACCTCTGAGAGAGAGAGAGAGAGACTTCTTTGTACTCCTTAACTGTAACACTCAATCTTATTGTATAAGAGAGCGTTTTTGTATCACTTTCATGTGCCTGGATATAAATAAAAGTGACACTTTTCTTTTTCTCCTTCTATTGTCTTGAACTTTTTTTTTTAGCCAGACGCATAGAAGCAAAGGAATTTGACTTGTCAAAACTATGATGATAATTCAAACAGTCAAACTTTTTAGAGAGAAATCCTATTTTTGGAACTCCCCAATGCTGTCAGACGCGGGTCCTTGGGCTCTTGGAGCCGGAAGAGAGAAACTCTTCGTACTTCGCCTGGTCGAACTCAACAACTAGCGATTCGACCATCTTCCCCTTATGGAGGACGTCACCTTGCGCCACGATTTGCTCGTCGGTAACAAATGAAGTCCCCAGCGGAGTCGCCATTGCTTGTACGCACACGGAGAAGGTACGAGCTCGATGTAAGATTTCCTTGAATCAAATTGAAAAATTACAACGGACTAGTATTCCGGTTACAAGGGAGGGAGGATGTTGAGTCTTGAATCCTCCCTTTGTTTAAGGCTGGGTTCTTCAAGTGGCGATGGAGAGTGAATCTTGTTCTCCGTTGACCGGGTGACCGTCTAGACCTTCGGGGATCTTCTCTTCGGCTGGTAGAAGGAGTAGCACAGCTCTGTCTACCAAAACTTTCAAAGAGAAGGTAGGCAAAGAGCAACTTGTATGCAGCAAGCTTGCTGAAGAGTTGAGCTCTCTCTTGTTTCTCTCTCTGTCTGCCTGTGTGTAGTCTGTTGTCTATCTCCTGTTTCTTGTGTCGTCCCCTTTCTCATAGCGGCGGGGCTATTTATATAGGGGTTTCAGGGGTGAACGTGCCCCTAAAAATGCTCCACAATGAGGGGCTAACTTCCCCGCTATGTGGGCGGTGACTGGCCCCATAACCAGGGCAGTTATAACCGAGACGCGGGTGTCAAGCCCACGCGCCTTGATGTTGAGACGCGGGTGTCGAGCCCACGCGCCTTGATGTTGAGACGCGGGTGTCGAGCCCACGCGCCTGGGTGTTGAGACGCGGGTGGCCATCATTAGTCCTGCGTCTAGAACCTGAAACTCTGCCTTTTTAATGGCTTGTCTTTTAATGATTTTTAGACAGCCTACAATGACGCATAAGACCAAAGGGAAGTTCCAGCCCAAATGGGAAGGACCATTTGAAGTGGAGTCAGTCTACTCAAATGGAGCATACCGCCTTATAACCCAAGATGGCGATACGCTCATGATGCCAATCAACGGTAAATTCTTAAAGAAATACTATCCTTGATAAGCATTCTTCTCCTGATCAGGTTAATACTATACCTCTGATCACAACTCCAGATCCAAAAAGTTCGGAAGAGCGCCATAGAAGAGCTTCTTTCTTCCTCCACTGGATCACATCACGATCGATCAACGTCGAGCCGGTCGAGCGCCGGTTACATCATGATGCATAATGAAAACATTAAAGAACAAACAAAATGCAAGACCTCAATTTTAGCCTCGTTGCTCTTCCTAGTGTACCTATGGACATCCTACGCCTCTGATGGCTAAGGATAGAAGAAAATGTTAGCTTTTAAGTCCAACATAAGTCTTCGACAACTCATCATGCTGAGGGGAATAGCATGACTAGCCCAACTCAAACGGTAGTTGGTAAAGGTGCACCAAATCCGTTGATAGCTGAGGGTTTGCTAAAAATTCTAAGGGACTCAGTCCCATCCTTTCTTCCAAAATCTCCTACCAATTCTTATCCACGGAATGGTAGGGCCCAAAAAATACCTGAGTTCATTTCTCTAACGAAATGAGGTAGGACTTGTCACATTAACAGTAAACCTTTGACAAGCTATATTTTCTGATCCCTAGTGGATTCAGTCAAGTTAATATTAAACTCTGACAACGAAACTCATTTAAAATCTCCGCTGTTATGTTAATATTACACCTATAATGACGAACCTCCCATGTCCCTAGAAAATCATTGATTGTCACGTTAATATTACACCTTTGACAATTCATTTTATTTTTCACCAAAGTCCCCTACCAATTCTCTTCCATAGAGTGGTACGTCTACAGACTCAATCATTGTTAAGTTTACTACTACACCTCTAACAATGAAAAGTTTCAATACTTCCAAGTGAGTACGAACTTCATTTGTCTCTCCCTTGCATGGAGTCACAAGTCCTCAAAATTTCTCCATCGCAAACCAATTCTTGTAAAGTTTAAATTACTCTGACATTTCAAACACCTTTGACCAATTACTGTTAAGTTTAACACTACACCTCTAACAGTGATTAAGTTGCTGCCAAGTTCAATATTAAACCTCTGACAGTCACTTTTCCTCAAGCTTCTATACCGAAGCTGATATGAGTGTTGACTCGAGTTTTCCTGCACACAAAAATATAGTATTTTAGTTTTAAGAATAGGATGTGCAAGTTCTCAATTCTAATCCGCTGTAGCAAGGCTATGCGGGTCGTGATCCTCTGGGAGGGACTGCGATGGAAGCGTTAAGCAAGTTATCTCTTTTTTTTTTTCTTTTTATTATTAGCAGTGGTATTTACAATGAATAGTATTTACAATGAAGTGAAGAAAAGAATTGTGGAAGATGTGGATCAAAACTAAAGAAAGAAAATAAAGAAAACACGTACGAACCTCTTCAGCCTGCTTACCTTTGATCCGTGTGATGATTTACCTTTTCTCGGAAGACTTGCAAGTATGGCGTATAGGAAGTTAATCGCCATAAGCCATCAAGGGATCTTCGTTGGCTAGGCAGTCTCGAAGCAGTTGGGTCTCATTGTTCACAAGGCATTAGAGAACAAATAGAAGAAAGAAAATAGAAACAGAGAAACACAAGAATAAACAAGAGATGAAAAACATAAAATAATAACAAAAACGAACCTTAAACGGATTTCATTAACAATGGAAGATAAGCGGGCTTATACCGCTGTCACCTCAGTACAAGCGAAGACTCCATCCTCCATGAAAGTTTCCTCCACTCTCAGTTACAAAATTTACAAAATAAAAACGAAAATAAAATCTAACCTAAAAACTAAACCCTAGCTTTTGGCCCTTGGCTTGCCTCTGGACACTCTGTACGTTGCACTGCAGGGGTATTTATAGGTGCAGAAGGCCGAAGAGTCCTGGATAAATCTGCCCACAAAAACTGGAAACTGATCTCATCTAAATTGCCGCAAAATCCTGGTTTTTGCCGCAATTTTGCGGCAAAACTGGCTCTTCTGGCCACGTGCTTTGGCGCGTAGCCTCTCCTGGTCCGTCCATCTGGGCGCCTGCTTCTGGAAGTATGATTCTGGCTCTTCATCTTGGGATTTCGAGATAACTTAGAAATCAAGTTACCTTGATCTCAATTATCCCAAATCTTTTATCCACGAATTTCCTTCTTATCTTTGGCTTTTATGCTCATCCTGCAAGAGTTTAGGGTTGGGTAGAATTCTATCCTTCCCTCATCTTTAATAATTGCAACTTTAGCCCTTGCATAATTGCACTTTGACAATCTGCTATTTGCACTTTTACACCTGGGCTTCAAATATGGGCTTTTGGGCTTCATTAGGCTTTATTTATTATAAAAATAATAATTCGAGGCCTGCACACAATAAATTACAAATTATTAATAAATGTGCAGAATTAAATGAATAAATATGAAAATGTGATGGTAAATGTTATGATAAAAATGCACTTTTGACTACCAATCAATGAGCAATGCTAAATTTAACACCACACCTATAGCATCCAGTTCATTGTTAAGTTCAACAATACATCTATGATAATGACTTTCCCTCGAACTTTCATAACAAATCGGGATGACAATATCAAGTTTAACATTACACCTCTAGCATTACCTCCACTACCAAGTTTAACACTACACCTATGACAGTGATATTTTCAGTTTTCCCAAATGAAGTTGAAACTCCGTGGAGCTAAGTTAACATCACACCTCTAGCTCACATTCTTGTCAAGTTAATACCACACCTCTGATAAGATCTGATTCAACCCATTAAGTTAATATCACACCTCTAACGGTAAAGATTCTTCTAGATCCCCAATGGATCTACTTTCAGTCATTCTCATCCATAGATTGGCAAGTCCACAGAAATTATTCCACTCCTGTCAAGTTAATATAACACCTCTAATAGTAATTTTAAATTCTTTTTGGCTTGCTAAGTAATTATCACATTTCTATCAAATCAAAAGAAATCACTTCTATTTGTCTGATTTCAATACAAAGAGGAAGTCAAGACATATAAGAAGACAAGAAAAAATGTCACTTTTATTAATATTCAAACATATGAAAGTGATACAAGATGCTCTCTTATACAATAAGATTGAGTATTACAATAAAGGAGTACAAAGAAATCCCTTTACTCAGTGAAAGGTTGTACTCACTCCTTAAAACATCAAAGGTACATGAAGCTCGTCTTCTTGACTGCGACAAGGAAAAGTGGATCGACTTCTTCTCTTCTTGAGAACAATGGTATTTCTCGAGGTAGAAATGCAGGGGAGCATTCTGATTCCACCTGACCAACTAGTGTGGGCCGTAATCCTTCGCTTAATGGGCATCTCCACCACCAGAAAGTCATCCAACGAGTATGGGATTTTCGTCGCTGTCACTTTTTTAAGTAAGATTGGTGAAGGGAGGATCCGAGACCTTACTGGTGACGTCCTCTTTCATGTGGCTTTCAAAGGCGCCATACCCACTGTGACCATGAAGAACCCAAGGCATTGCTAGTGTTTATGTCCAATAAGGCCTTGACGGGTTCTAGCAACCGCGCGAAACCAAGCTCGCCCATGGACAAGAGTTCTGACTTCCAGAGTGCTCGCCAATCAAACAAGCAGGGCCGGTCCAAATATTCTCCCATGAACCAACCTCGCCCATAGAGAGGAGTTCTGACTTCCCGAGTGCTCGCCAATCGAACAAACTAGCCGGTCGGCAAAGACGCAAGAGACTAACGTGAGGCTACCAGAACCTGCAAGGAACAAAAACCTTAGGGTTAAAATTCTGCAAAGACAGGAACAGGGAATTTGGGCCACAAACGCGAGACTGAGGTTATGAACTCCAGACGCGGAGTTAACCAGTGCAGAGAATATGGATCCAAATGCAACCTAGTTTTAGACTTGCGTCCGAGATGTGAGACGCGAGGCATAAATCAAGAATGTAGATGCGAGTCATAAAAACTGCCTGAGGTAACTTTAAGACGCAGAGTTCGCCACACTCGCATCTGAGACGTAGGGCTTGCCATATTCGCGTCCATAGGTCTCAAAAGAGTAGACTTAAAATTCTCTAAGTCAAGAACTCCAAACGAGAGCTTCATATACAAAACTCGCATTTTAAGATCCAAACGCAGAAGTTTATCACACTCGCGTCTGAAGAACTTGAGACTTAACTTTGAAGTCAATCAGCTCGTGTTTCATTAAATCTGAAAGGCGCGTCTACAGAACAGGGGCGCGTTAATCAGATTTCAAGAGAAAATCAAGAGACAGAGTCTCTTCATGGACAGGGAAGACAAAACTTCAGACAGACTGAGTATTTCATGACAAAAGACACTTCCTACCTGAGAAAGAATTCTCTAGAAGTTGGACTTCATTTGTTAAGGCACGGCTGTGAAAGCACTTAAAGCAATATTTTTTGATCTTGAAATCACTTGACAGTGATAATCTTCGGAGAAGATTAAAAGAAAGCATGGAAGCTTTGAGTTCTTGTTGTTCGTCAGAACACATGCCCTTGAAGTAAAGGTGGACAATCAAGACGAAGTCCCTCAGAGCGCATGCTCGCAAAAGAAAACAGTCGAGATAAAAGATTGTTAAAAGGATAAGGCCTATTTATAGGCAAGCCATAAGGCTTATAATTAATGGTATAAAAATAAAAGCCATCAGCCTTAATTCCCGCACGGATATCAAATCCAGTGTGGAGGTGACACGTGGATTGTTGCTCCGGGAATATCCAAAGTCACGGTTCCCAACCGTCAACACCGACTTGACATTAAAAGATCCTACAAGATCTCCAGGATTGATTGCATGCGACACTTCAAAAGCTGAGAGTCGCGTCTGGATAAGCCAGAGCCGCGTCCCCACCAAACAGCCGAGAGTCGTGTCTCGCTTGATGAGCCAGAGCCGCATCCCTACCAAACAGCTCAGAGTCGCGTCTCTCTTGATGAGCCAGAGCTGCATTTCCATCAACAGTTTCAGAGTCCACGTCTCCACTACGAACAAGAGTCGCGTCTCAATCACAAACCTAGTGCAGCCTGAGTTTATCATTTGCGCGTCTTTCTCAATGAGCCAGAACTGCATCTCCATCAATAGTTCAGAGTCACGTTTCTCTTGTCCGCGTCTGAACTTTTCCCACTTAGAGAACTCTGAGTATTGATATCAAAACGCAAGGCTCAACGAAGCTCGCGTTCAACAAATAGACGCAGACCCAAGCTAATGAAGCGAAGATGTGAAAGTCGTCAAACCAGCGTCTTGCCTACCAGTACAAGAGCCGCGTCTGAAAATCAAACACAATCATAAGCCTCGCGTTGGTGATTCAAATTTAGAGGAGTCTTAAGAGTTAAGAAAACTCTTCAAGCCCCTTTAATGGTGGAAACCAGTTCATATGGTTTTGTTACCTGAAATGGGGGCCTCCTGAATGGAAGGACCGCCCATTTGAGTCTCTGGAGCAACAACGCTCGAGGATGAGGCAACATGTTTGGTCTTTGGTGCCATTTCAACCGTGAAATCAGTGTTAAAGATGAAAGAAAGTGGAAAAAGCTTTAAGCTTTTCTTAACTTTTGAAAATTCTCGATGCAAGACTCAGCGGAGAAGAAAAAGAGTCTAATGATGACTCTTAAAAGACTGTTGTCTTTTTATAGACACAGTGATCCGCAGAGATACGCGGTGCATGTCTCGAGGCCCAATCTTCGCCCGACGTGTGGCGCGCATCTTGAACGGATGCGAATTTCGCGTGTTAATGGAAAGACGTCCCCTCAACTCCGCCAGACACGTGGCAACACGCCCAGAATGCGGGTCTCACGTTTAACAAAGCTGCGTCCTTCCAAAGGTCACGTCTCTTCAGCAAAGTGAGAGCTGTGTCGATTAACAGAGTGAGAGCTGCGTCTTCACTTTAAAGACCGCGACCCTCCAAAGGTCGTGTCTCTTCAGTAAAGTGAGAGCTGCATCTATTCAACAGAATGAGAGCTGCGTCTTCACTTCAAAGACTGCGTCCCTTCAAAGGTCGCGTCTCTTCAACAAAGTAAGAGACGCATCTCCACTTCAAATGAGGACTGTGTCTCTAAAGCAACATGACCTCTGCGTCTACAAGACTTGCATTCAGTCTTCGCTTCTGCAATCAGTTCAAAAGTACACTGGCACAAGCAGACGACTGTTTACCCTGGTTTAACAGTACACCAACAACCAGCTCAGAGCACCGAGGAGGTCTGGACTGCGTATTTAGACACTCACCACGATCATTTCTGGCGGCTTCAAATGGTTTTACAGTATACTCATGAAGACCACATTCCAGACATGATCAAGCTCAGAGTATCTCAAATGATTGTCAGTCCAATCATGAGAAACATGAATTCAACCAAAGTCCAAAGTATTTCGAAACCCGTCCCAGTCAACCGCGAAACATTGAAAACTTTGGAGGGGTTCTGCAGACTGTCCAAAAATCACTGAGGACAAGTCATCAGAAAGCAGAGTCCAAATTTCAGGCGCAAGGTTAATCATAGCCACTAGCGCAGTACCAAGACATAGAGCTTGAAAGTCGCGTCTCAGCATCACTGCAGTACCAAGACGTAGAGCTTGAAAGCTGCGTCTCAGCATCACTGCAGTATCAAGACGCGAGGGTCGAAACCCGCATCTCTACACCGCAATGACCAAGACGCAGGGCCCGAAGCTCGCGTCTCACATAAAGCTTGACGCAGAACTTGAAGCTCACATTTCAACCAAATGCGAAGCTCAAGCGTTACCTCAACGGTAAAACGCGAGGCTCGAAGCCTGCATTTCAACTACAGAAGAACCCTGCGTCTCTGTTATAACTGCCCTCATTACTGGGTCAATTACTACGCATGTAATGAGGGAGTTAGCCCCATTATGAAGGGTTTTTAGGGGACAGTTTTACCCCTGAAACCCGTATAAATAGCTCAGTTCACTACTAAAGAGTAGCAAAAGTTTTTGGTCGTTTTTGGGAGAATCGTGATCAGAGCATCTAGCTAAGAAATACTTAAAAGCTCAACTCTTCTAACAACTTGCTGAGTACAAGTTTGTTTTTTGCCCAAGTCTCTTTGAGATTCTATTTGGACAGGAGCTGCGCTATTTCGTCCATAGTCTGAAGAGAAGATTCCCAGAAGACTGTGACGCTCACCCGGTCAACGGAAAATAAGATTCACTTTCTACTGCTACATCAAGAACCCAGCATTAAAGAAAGAGAAGATTTGAGTTTGAATATCTTCTCTCTCTTATAATCGGAAGTTTTGATTATTGTTGTAACTTTCTTTACAGTCAAATAAAGAATTTATACGCACCTCTCAAATCTTCCCCACCAAAGAACCGGTCCTCAAGCCAAACTGCTGTGCACATATCTGTGCACATCAGTCGACCGCCTGGTCGACCGACTTCTATCAAGGTCGACCGGCCGGTCGACCGGCAGAAGGCCTGGTCAAACATTTTGGGTATTAAAACTTGGTTTAATAAATTCTTATAATTCCCATAAAATCACATAAAATCTAAAAAATAAGTTCATTAACATACTTTGAAGTACAAATATGTGTGATAAAAAATCAACACATATTACAAACTTTTTGAACAATTTTTGTAATATAGAATTTTGTCTTAAACAAAAATCTGTATTTTTCAAAATCAATCTTCAAATTGAAAAACGATTTTTTTGAAACTTCTCCAAATACAAAAACAAGATATTTTAAAAAATTTTGAAGCTTAATGTGTATGGATATGATCCACTACACATATGAGATGAAATATCTATGTTTTTGCCAATAAGCTCTAAAATAAGTTTCGATAAATACAAAACTCAAACATATGATATAGAATCACCAAATAAGTTTTTTTAAACTTTTGAATCAACAATGTGCATGGATGAAATCCAAAACATATATAAACCATATAAACTCATTTTGATGAACTCTATTCATGAAACATAAAGATAATACTTTGAAGCTCAAAAATCAAAATGGTATTTTCTAAAATTAAAACTATTTTAAGAAAAACACATGTAAATCTTGTGTGTATGTGTGTGTATAAGCTTGAGCAATTTATAACTAATCTATCATTTATATTTTATTAAAAACAAATCTTACCACTTACAAACATGACACAAGTCGTCTTGAAAATCTTCTCTTGAAATTCTTCTTCTCCTTCTTGATTTGGTCCAAAACTTGATCCAATGAGCTAGACTTCTCTTGAATACTTGATGCGATCTTGATGCGCGAGCTCTTGAATCAATATGTGCTAGCTTCAAAACTTGACTTCGAATCTTTTGTTGAAGCTAAACACCTACTAAGATCTTGATCAAATATCTGAAACTAAATAAACACAAGATCATTAGTACTATAACTACATGAGTAATCATCATTAAAACTAAAGTGATGGGCCTTTGAGCCAACATCTCATATATTGCGCCTCTTAATGATGTAATATTCCTGTAATATTGGATCACATCATGTGATAACTTTGTAATTATATTCATATGTTGGAATGTATAATGCACCACGTGCTTCCGCACTCTGATTCTTTCTTGTACTAATGCTTAACGTATATACGTGAGGGTATTTCTGACCTACGTATATACATCACAGTAACGTCTCCGTACCCGCGAGATTGGGGCGTTACAAGGTGGTATCAGAGCCTAGGCTCTCGCATCCTCAATATGTCTAGATGACAAATTAATGGTAAAGTTTCAACTGGAATGCATGAGTTCTGATTATACAGTCCAATTACAAATACAGAGTTATCTATTCCTTCTTGATCGTCCTTCCTTAATTCCTGAATCCTTTTCATCTTTTCATTTTTTCGTTTCCGTCTTCTTTATACCAACTTAAGATATGGATAGACTTGGATATAGCGACAGAGTTCTGAATGAAGCTATTATACAACTTCAACAAATTCTATGAAGCTCAAGTATTCTCAGAATCGTTCTGCAGTCAGATTATTATCCAGAAGTCGTTATTCGAGTTTCTCTACAGTTTTCTATATTCTTGGCTATATCTTTCAGAGTGATCGACGTTCAGTATTCGGAATTCTCAATTATCGATCTTCTTTATTATGCTCAGCAATCTTTGTTTTCAGTGTTCTGATCTATTCTCAGAATAATAATAAGTATATAGCACATTGGGAATATTATTACAGACTCTTCTTCGAGTACAGCTGCATGCCTCTCAGATAAAGAAGTAATATCAGATCGGTATTATATAGTATCATTCAAAGATTTATATAGCAAAAAATGCAAAAAATGTTTATATTCTGATTATTGTTCAGTCGACTTGGAAGCACTACAAGTAGTTATTCATATCTTAATTGGTATAATTCTTGTCCTTGTCATTTCTGTGTTCATTTCTCCTTATCAAAATTTTGAGGACGAAATTTTGGTAAGGTGGATGGAATGTAACACCCCGTTCCCAGAATATATACTTAGTTACGTATTCAGATTTTCGATCATATTTTTTGATTTACTTTCTGTATTTATTTTTGTTTCATGAATATTTATGCGATCATTTTGCATTAGATCTTGATTCATGAACTCGGAGTTAACCCTAATCTGAACTGGGGACCCGATCCTAGTGTATTGCTCAATTTGTCTTTTTGATAGTTAGATTTAATCAATTTCAGTTTCAAGCATCGTTTTTCAATATTCTAGATCTTTCAAGATTTTCTGAAATTTTTTCAAATTAATTTATAAAATCTTCAAAATCGGTGTCGACTGTATCACTGATCGATTCCAAGATTTTTAATTTATAATTGGAGTTCAATTGAATTTTACTTTCACATTACTTCTTACAATCATATTTTCTACTTTAATACATTTTCTGAGATTTTTCTAAATTTATCAAAGTTCAACCGGTTTTGTGTCGACAAGCATCACTAGTCGATTCTAAGATTTTTAATTTACAAATAGAGTCAAATTTTTAAAATCTGCTTTCATATTATCTCTTAAAATCATATTTTCTATCTTAATATATTTTGGGTGAATTTTCTGAATTTACAAGAACTCGGCCAGATTTGGCGTCAGCCAATATCCATGGTAGATTCTAGGATTTTTATTTTGAAAATGAGATTTTATTTATGAAAATTAATTATATATTATTTCTCAAGAGGATGTTTTCTATCTCTGGGTATTTTTTGGGATTTTTCTGGAACAGTCGATATTTCCTGACATTATTAAAAATTATTATTTTATGGAATCTTTCATTTCTTTCTTTTCTTTTTCTTTTTATTTCCCCCACAATTTCACCTGCCGCCAACTCCTCTTCATTTAATACACCACCCCTCCATTATTCCCTTTCAATCTCTCTCTCTCTCTCTCTCTCTCTCTCTCTCTCTCTCTATTTTCCTTTTCTTTTTCTTTTTCTTTTTCCTTTTTTTCCTTCTCCTTTACTCTCCTCTCTCTTCTCCACTTGGGCGACGACCACCTATGGCCCATGCCGACCACCTCCGACGACTCCCCTTGGCCGGCGGCAGCCTAGACTCGACCCCCTCTCCTCCTCTCTCCATTTCCAACTCCCGCACCATCTCCTTCATCTCCAACACCAACAACACCATCTCCACCTTCTCTTCATCAAAACCACCATCACCTCCAAATTCTCCAAATCCAGCACCACCATCACCACTCTCACCACCTCATCCAACCATAACCACTCCCATACTACCCTCCTTCCATTACCTCCAATTTCACCCTCCTTCACCTTCTACTCCATCACCAAATTCACCATCATCTCCACCATCACACCTTCAACACCATCATCACCCCCACTTCCTTGCCCTCTCTCTCCTGCTGGGTGGCCGGTGGCCACTCCCGAGCTGGTACACCACCGGCGCACCACCGGTGGCGGGTGGCCATGCATGGCCAGGGGGCTTCTCCAGGCCCCCTATGCGTGAGCAGAGCCAGGGGCAGCACCCCCTTCCTATTTCTCTCTCTTTCATCTCTCTCTTTCTCCCCTCCATTTCTCTCTCTCTCATCTCTCTCTCTCTCATTTCTCTCTTTCTCTCTCTACTGTCTCTCTATCTTCTATTCTCTCTACACTGTCCTCTCTCTACTGTTTCTCTCTCACTCTCCTATTCTCTTTCTCTCTAGCTCCCTCTCTCTCTTTCTCTCTCTAGATCTTTCTCTCTCTAGGGCTCTTTCTCTCTAGCTTCCTTTCTCTTTCTCTCTCTAAATATATTCTCTCTCCTGCTCTTTCTCACCTGTTTCTCTTTCTAAAAATATATTATATATATTATAATATAAATATTGGTGGAGTGCGCGCGTTTTGAGACTCCGGGACTTCGTGGATTTTCTGATGATTTAGGCGATTGTCCTCGCCTTGTTTTAGATTTCTCCGCTTCGTCGGGTCAACTTGTATTTTGTCATGTATTTGTATTTGTATTTGTACTCGTATTTTGTATTGAGTTGTGCTCTTGTATTTGTATGTGGCCCAGTGTCAGGATTGTACATGTATATACCTGTGATGAATATTTGTACTAGGAGGGTTTATTCTTGTACATGTACCATACCTACGATGTTACTCACTACGACCTTATTACATGCGTGTGATTGACACTGACACTTTTGCAGGTACTATATCCAGCCTCTGGGCTGCGTTCAGCCTCCGCGCTTTCTATACCCAATCTTCGGGTTGCGTTTAGCCTTGGGCTCTCTACACTCAGCCTCCGAGCTTTACTACTTCACGGTAGTCTAGATATTATCACGTTTACATGCATGCAACATCTCCTGTAGGTACCCTTATACCGACTCTGAGTTTTGCTCACTCCCGGGCTATCTACCCGATTGGTTTTAGGCCTTGCACCCTTATAGGTTTCGTAGTAGCTACTGAGAGTGCGCCTAGACCCTGAGCATACTCCAGCCCTCAAGCTCTCTCGCCCACTTTCTTGAAAGAGGAGTGCGTTGAGACCATCAGGTCTCTTATGCTTCGCCTGGTAGGCATGCTTAGCGCTCAGCGCTTTATCATTAGATTTGTCTATGCTAAACTCTGTCAGATTATAGACTCGCCTTTTAAGCAGAGTTATTCTAGTAGCTTCGTCAAATGCTCTAGTGACTAAATAGTATTTGTTGTGCACGCCTCCAGCACTGCTTAAGCTCTGCTTGATTGTGATTGGCTGTTACACTATCACTTGACTTATTATTTCTTGATGTGCTAACACTTGTCGTACTATTACCTGACATCTACATACTATCACCTGCTACCTGCGTGTTCACTTGTCTTCTTAATATTAACACCTGATACCTGTCATGTTTAACTCTTGACTCATGGTTATCACATTACAAGAATGTAGTATCTGATATCCTGTTATGCAAGTACTTTTGTTACTCTTGAATCTATTTATTCCTGCTCATTCCCGTAATCTGATAATTATGCTTAATAAGCTATAGAAAAGTATAATTTACACTGAGAATGGGGGGAAACAATGAATACCGGTATGATGCCTTACTTATAGTGGTGGATAACTAAACTGACGATTTGTGTTAAGGTACTTTTAGGCACCCAGAGGATGCATGTTTAGGTAATTTTAGGCACCCGTAGGCTGTGTCCCAGGCAGACGGGAACCAGTATAAATAAGAGCCATCAATTCTTTCAATAACCAACCTCGACCTACTTGTATATGAATGTATGTGTTTGAGATGTACACCAGGACACATACCTGGATATATGGGTCAGACAAGTAATAATAATAAGATGCAAAGATAATAACTCATTGTGTTGCTTTGCAAACTAGGTTATACCACTAGTTTTGCCACAATTGCTTTCATCGGGTTTTACTTCAGATTTTTGTTTTATTAATCATTATTATATTTTCAGTTTACCACCTGTGTACTACTCCTCTGGTCTCCTGCTTGATATTGCTCATGTTTTACTGTACTTATCCTCCTAACTTAATCACTCCTCGTTTTATATTGATTCCTGGTTACCACTCATTACTTGATGTCTCATTCATGTTTGGCGTGCTTATGCTCACAATATAGTTTTCAATGCATGTTTTTTAATTCAAATTTATCGATACATGTGTGCTTATCCATGTGCGCCACTTGGTATTCACCACACCACTCGTTGGGGAGTTCTGACTCCCTTGAATCCTCATGTCCGGATCCCAGAACTTGGAGCTTGTGGATTCTCCTGATTGCTGATCAGAGATACATAGTGGAAGCGTGGATCATCGGCAGACCGTCTGAGGCTCTATCCTTCCAGGCCCTCTTGCTCGGCTCTAGAGTTTTCCTGTTATGACTCTGAGCCTCTTTTTGTATGTTCATACTTGTATATCTCTTGTATCTCGTATATTGCTCCTCTTGGTGATGTAATATTCTTATAATATTGGATCACATCTTGTGATAACTTTGTAATCGTATTCATATGTTGGAATGTATAATGCACCACGTGCTTTCGTACTCTGATTCTATTTGTACTGATACTTAGCGTATAAAGATGAGGGTATTTCTGACCTGCGCATGTACGTCGCAGTAACGTCTCCATACCCTCAGGATCAGGGCGTTACAAAAACCCACTAACAAAATATTTTCTTCCTCCCTATTTTTTCTCTTCATTTCTAGCGCCTAATAACTTCTCTATATTTTTCTGATTTATTTCTAGTGTGAGCATGCTGAAAATAAAGATTTTTCTTTCTTTGGGGTTATGATTGCTTTTCTTCTTCCTTTATCTCACATGGAGAAATAGAAGATCCTTATTTGTTTTTGGAGGAGAGTAGAGGAGAAAAGAAGATATTTATCTTCTCTCCTTAATAAATGATAAATTTATATATGTGAAGTTTTTTTTTTGTAAGATAAAGATTATATTTGAATCTTTATTGAAAAATAGATTCAGAATCTTTATTGAAAAATAGATTCTTTTTCTCTTCTCAAGGAGAGGAGGAGATGATGTTATTCTATAATAAAATAAACATTTGATGAGCTTGTTTAATTAAAGTTTCATTTATGGTTGATTAATCTTTTTATTTAATATTTAAATAAAAAAGTAATAAAGACTACTAAATTAATAATTAGATTTAGTTTGGGATGTAAGTCACCAAATTAAAAATCTAATCAAAGAGTTGTGATCATAATAATAGAGATTAGTATATATCTTAATCATTATAAATGAGTCTCAATGAACTTAATAGTGGCATGGTAATCATTATGACTCCCATACTATCATTCTCAAGTATCTATAGATTCTTTGCCCAGTCGTGGTATGATTTACTCTTATAGGATGTTTCAGCACAAGTCTTGACTGTATTGAGTATGAGTTTTATAATACTTCTTACTTTGCTTTATACTTTGTCTTGTATTAACGACATACTAGTGGATAACGGAGGAGTTTTCATTATTTTTCTAATGTCATGAAAGAAACATATATGGGCGTGTTTGTTTTCCGTAATTGGCAAGTAAGTGGTAAAATGCAATTGCAAATAAACCACTTACTATGTTTGTTTGAAGCACAAGTCATAAAATGCACTTACAACCCATTTGCAGCTTAAACAGTTAATTTTGTGGTTATGCAAATTTCACTTACAAACCACTTGCAGCACAAACAGTTAATTTTGTAGTTATGCAAATCTGTATTGCAGACAATTAATTATAATTAGACTAATATTTTTTATTAGATTATTATTTTTTAATTATGAGAAATCCTTTTTTAATTATTAGATTAAATTTAATCATTAGATTAAAGGTTTTTATTAATTATTCTAATAATTTTTATTATTAGAATATTTTTATTACTAGATAGTAATATTTAATACAAAATTAATATTTTTATTATTAAATTAAGTTTTTTTAATTTTACAATCTAATATTTTTATTATTGAATTTAATAATATATAATATTTGATCATGATATTAAATATTTTTAATAATTAATAATAGTTACTATTAATATTTTAGTAATCTAATATTTTTATTATTTTATTATTAATATTTTAGTATTTTAAATATTTAATATTTGTTAGTATTTTAATATTTACTATTTTTATTATTTATTTTAAAATTTTAATATTTTAATATTCACATTTTTTATTTTTTACTATTTATAAAATTTAATATGTTTAAATCACCAAACAATTTTTCACTTACGACTTACACATTACCAACCAAAAACCATAAATCACAATATACTTTCTCACTTACAATTCACATTATCAAGCAAACACTGTAAAACTTATTTGTATAAAACTCACTTACAACTGTAAAGGAATTTATCACATACGACTTACGATCACTTACAGCTGCCAAACATGTCTTATAGTGGAGTATGCTCTCAAATTCTAGCGTCATGACGTCATGTTTAACGTCAATTCTTAAAACAGCTAAAGAAATATCTAAAGCTTCATTTGAGAGCTCCTATCTCTCTTCCTTGATTCTCTTATCCTAAAATCTAGTGTGGTGGAGATTTTCTGCTACAAATAATCGAATGGTCGATCCACACCACAAGCGGGACCATGAGTTTGGTGTATAAGCGCTCAATAATCAACACAACCTAGAAAATGGATGGAGACAAGATATTTTTACATGAAAACCCAATATGAAAAATCACGGAGAGGAGGAAGATTCATATGCAATAGGAGACAAAAGGTTTTCGTAGAAGCTTATGGTTGTAGAGGTCTGTTTGAAAAGTCTCCCTTCTTGCTAGAGAAGAAGGTTTATTTATACTGTGCTACTGGCCTGGAGACGGATTAGGTGTTCGCGAGATCTGCACAGCTGCACATTCTTCACGTATAGATCTGTTATAACGGGCGCGATTGATGGCGCAATGGTTGAGATTGCATCCAGAGAATTGCGTAACTGTCCATCTTGAGTGCATGAGCGTTGCACGTCTTCAACGTGGGTGAGCAGAGGTGACATGACTGTAGGTGGAGATCTCGACGGTCGTTACTGGGAATCTCCGGGTGAAGTTTGGAATGTAAAACCCTAGGAAACCCCAGAGGGTAATGCCTCCATAATGATGGTTTGCTCCCGGATGACTCTGGGTGGTGGAGCTTTGGAAGTTGACTTGAGTTCGGGTTGGGGTGGTTCTGGGTATTTTGGATGCTCTCAGGAGGGACCGATGTGTCGGAGGTAATAAATCATTGCGGAAGCTTCAAAAGGAATCTTGATTGCTAGGACACATGTTAACATCCTATTAGAGGTTAATTTTTAACCATTATAGATGCCCCCACTCTTTTGCATACCGAAGGCTGTCGGAGGAAATTCGAAAGAGCATATTTAGTTGGAATTTTTGAATACCTTGAATTCTTCTGGATGTTGACGACGGGGAGGATCTGGCTTTTTAATAAGAATCTTTGGAGTTACGCCTGGAGTCCGCGTGGTTGGATGACATTTGGCATGTCAATTAATTAGATTGGCACAAAATTTGTGATAATGTCTTTTTGAATCTTGGTGTTATTATCGCAGAGATCGTGTGGTAGAGGCGGTTGATATTTTGCAGATTTGGTTGACCGAGAATCTTGAGACGCAGACCAGTTTTTTTTGGAGATGGTGTTGGCTGACTTTTCGAAGATTGGGGACGCTTCGAGTCCTCCTCCATCTATAAACAAGGTGGAGCCTTAAGGTTGAAATTGCTCATCTTCTTCTTTGAAAAGTACTTTCTTCCAAACTTTTTGCTTTGATGGGTTGCCAATATCGTTCTTCTTCTTTGTCCAACGGAGAAAAGAGAGGAGAGGATGGAGATGGTGGGAACGGATGCCGGGTTCTTGCTGCTTGGGATTCTGGCTGGCAAAAATGTTAGTCTTTGTGATGAACTTGTCGCAAAACATCAGTATTCGCGACAAGACTCTGTTGCCAGGAAGGATGGGTTGGGCTTCTCTTTTGGTCCGGTTTGTTCGTCTGATCTCCGATCAGATAATCCTGCTCTCATCTCAGAGCTCGGTGTTCTTCTTTCTGGTAGCGTGTATGAGGAAGGAGTGAGTTTGTTCTGGATAGTCATGGGGGTGGATTGATTCGATCGTCGTCTTTCATGTCTGGTAGTCTTCACTCCAGTCGAAAGTTGTTGCTTCGCCCGTGGGAAATCTTTCCTCGCGAAGAGCAATTGGAAGAAAGCGTGGGGTGTTCCTCGGGATCTCTGTTGATGAACTGCCCTCTCTTCCCCAGCTCCGTCGTCATCCTCGAAGCAAGAGGTTGCCAGTGATACCATCATTGCCTCGCGAGCTTCCGTCTGAGATCCGAGGTGTGATCTTCAGTTCTAAAGTTTCCTGGGAGTTCTCAGTATCATCAGCCTCTCGAAAGTGGTAGATGTTGGCCCAAAGGCCTATCGCTCTAGTTTTGATGATGATCAACTCATGTAGTTATAGTACTAATGATCTTGTGTTTATTTAGTTTCAGATTTGTGATCAAGATCTTAGTAGGTGTGTAGCTTCAACAAAGGATTTAAAGTCAAGTTTTGGAGCTAGCACGGTTTGATTCAAGAGCTTGTGCATCAAGACCACATCAAGTACTCAAGAGGAGTCTAACTCTATGGATCGTGTTTGGACCAAGTCAAGAAGATATGAAGACTTCAAGTGAAGACCTTCAAGATCAAGACTTGTGTCTAGGTTTGTTTTTATAAGATTTTATTTTTAGATAAAATATAAAGGATAGAATAGTTGGTGGATTGCTCAAGTATACCATATACACACACACTTTTGATTTAGATAAGTTTTCATAAAAGAATTTTTTATTTTGGAAAAATACAAAAGAGTTTTCTTTTAGAAAAATATCGGTTTGGTTTTTGGAATTCAAGTTTATATGTTTTAACCAAAACCATATTTAGATCTTAATGTCAAAAACATAGATATTTCACCATGTATGTGTAGTGGATCATATCCATACACTCTATGCTTTAAAAGAGTTTAAAATATCTTGTTTTTGTATTTGGAGAAATTTGGAAAAACCAATTTTGGGAAAAATACAGTTTTCGTTTTTAGCCAAAATTTCCTAGTTACAAAAATAGTTCAAATTGTTTGTAACATGTCTTGATTTGGTTCAAGCATGTTTGATTATCAAAGTATAATATTAAAACTATTTTTGTAGATTTTTCATGATTTTATGGGATTTTATTTGAGCCAAAATGACCAACATTTTAATCCTAAAACTGACCTGTCTGGCTTCTGCCGGTCGACCGACGTGCACAGAACGTGCACGCCAGGACTGCTGGAGGGCCGGTCAACCGACCCGGTCGACCGCAGAGAGCTTCTGCTCTCTGGAAAGCCCCGATCGACCGGGCCGGTCGACCGGCAGAGAGCTCTGCTCTCTGTTCCAGTGCCACGGTCGACCGGCCGGTCGACCGCTGGCTCAACGGTCAGAATTCTGACCGTTGGCCAGTCGACCGGGCGGTCGACCGACAGGCCAACCTGGCTCCCAACGGCTAGTTTTTCTAACTCTATAAATTGGGACTTTTGGGGCTGTTTTCTATAAGATTTTGAGAAGAGTTTGGGCTAGTTTTGGATATCCATTCCAGTGGTTATATCCACATGTTTTAGAGCTACATTTCCAAATCAAAAGAAAGTTTTTATCAAGAGTGTTTAAAAGTGATTCTTGAGTTTTTCCTCCACTATTTCAATCCTTGTTTTTCTCACAAACACTTGAGCAACCCATTGACATATTCATTCTATAGGAGTGTTATTGTGAGATTATTTTTAGGTGATCAAAGAGTTGTGATCACCAAAGACTTCTTTCTTTGCTTTGAGGAGGCGAACGTGTGTGTTCGCGTTGTTTCGGGTTCTAGTGAGAACTCGGTGTTTGAGGTGCGGCCTCGGCGAGCTTGTGGGCTTGCGGTGTGTACGGGACTAGAGAGTCCAAGAGTTCTAGTGGGAACTCCTTGTAGGTGTTGCGGCACCGAGTGATCCGGTGGGATCGGTTTATAGTAGAAATCCTTCAAGTGTGAAGGCGGGGACGTAGAGCAAGTGTGCTCGAACCTCGAAACAAATCTCCCGTGTTTGCGATTGCTCACTCCTATCTCTTACTCTTGTTTATATCTTGCATGCTTTTATTGCTTTCCTCTTATATGCTTGATATATATTGTGAGCTTAATTGTTATATGCTTGGGATTGTTTGCTAACACTTGTATTCAACCAAGAGAGCCAACGCGGCACCTCAACTCTTATTTAGAGGAATCTTGAGGAGTTAGTCCAGAACCCTTCACGGGGAATTCGGGTACACTCTTGTGTTATACTTGGTGTTTAGTTTAATAAGTTTTTAATTCCGCATTTAGTGACCATAAAATTAGCCATCACCTATTCACCCCCCTCTAGGTGATTTACAATTGGTATCAGAGCCAAGTGCTCTTGATTGGGTCTTACAACCTAGAGTTAAAGATCCTCATTTTTAGGCTAATCACAATATTTGTACACACACCATGGATTTCATGTCACCTCCCACCTTTGACATCCTTAACATCCAAACTTGGAAGGTTAAGATGTCTTTGTACCTCAAAGGCCTAGGTATTCATGTTTATTTTGCCACTACTAAAGATTCATATTGTTTAAATGGTAAAAATATTGAGGCTAATGCAAAAACCCTATATGCTTTAAGATCTATCCAAAATGATATTTATTTATCTAGGGTTGCTAATCTTGACTCGGCTTTTGTAGTTTGGAACACAATTCTCTCCCTTGGCGAAAAAAGAACAATATTATGCGGGGAGGACTCGGATGTTGGAAGTGACGCTTCCAACGTGTGCTACATGATCCACGGGGATAACCCCCTTGAGGTAACTACCGAATCCGAGGTAGAAGAGGATGTTGATATGTCATATAATGAACTTGCTTCTTTTTGTCAACAACTCCTAGAAAAATATGACATGATTAAAATGATAACAAAAATTTGAAAAAGAAATTTGATTGCATGTTAAAAGAAAATTATTCTTTTAAAAATGAAGTTGCATGCATTGAAAAAGAAAATGAAAGTTAAAAAAATGAAAATGTTTCCTTGATTTCTAAATTAAATGAGCTTTGTGAAGGAAACACTACATTGAAAAATAAAATTGTTTTGGTGGAAAAATAAAAGGAAGTTGCTTTACAAGAAAATAACTCTTTAAAAAGAAAAATGGTTGAAAAGAAAAAGCTAATGTTTCTAAAAAGAAAAAGACTATTGATCATTCTCTTCATGCCACAACCGTTCATAAAAATGAAGTTAAATTTTTGAAAAATAAAATTGATAGTTTAAGCTCAACTTTGAGCAAATGTGCTTTTAATCATTCTAGATTGGAGTCCATGTTTTCAAAGAAACAAACTCCACATATTCATGCACATCATCCACATCATGCATATGCACACTTTGCACATCATGATCACACCCACACTCATATGCATCCTAGAGTGTACAAATGTACACATTGTGGCCGCATAGGCCATCTAGCAAAATTTTGTTATGATAAGATAAATGTTTTAAATTTTGCTAAGAAAAATGTTTGGGTTCCTTACAAAGCTAACCCCCAAGGACCCAAAAGAAAATGGGTACCAAAATTCCCACCTTGTGTTTTTGATATAGTGAGGGCTCTCACAAAACGTGAGAGGGATGGTGCCTTGGTGGTGGTTGCACATGGACATGATGGACATACTTTTGATGCACCGCTATCAAGGAGGTTTGGTGGGACAACCACCATGTTTTGGAGATTTGGAGTATAGTTCTTTGGTTTGGTAACTATCTCTAAAAACTCCTACTTTATTTACATGCTTATTCATATATGATATTTTTAGCATGTTTATTTGTTTTGTGCTTCATGTGGTAAATACTAGTTTAAATGTAGTTTTTATCAAAACTTGGATGTATACTTGTACAAGTAGTGAGCAACAAATTGATTCATATATGTTTGCACTTCATTGTTCATTTGTACTCACTATATGCACATGTATAGTCTAGTTTTGATGATTCTCTCATTTACACTTGTTTTGCCTATTTTCATGTTTTACTTCATGTATATGTATCTTATATTCAAATCTAATAAATATACATGTATACCCATGAGTCATTTGCCTTCATGCAATTTACTTTATGGACTCTTTTTATGTTTGGATATGTATGCATATTGTTAGTTTTGGATAAGAACATACATATACCTAGAAGTTTGTTTTTAAGATGAAAAATGAATTTTTATGATAAAAATGAATTTTCATGATTTGTTTAATAAAATGATATTCATGTTTTGAGCTTTATTGATTATCTTCATGAATAATGCTAATTACATGACCTTTGAACACTCACACTTTATTTATTTATTCATGACTATGCTTCATGATCATTTTGAGATTTATGGACTTTGAGTGTCAAATTTTGTGTAATTGGTATGTTTCATGATATACATATGATTTGGTTTCATGTTTTTAAAGAATCTTTAACCAGTTTTCAAAATTATCTTTAACTAGTTATTATTCTTCATTTGCTAGTGTTTTCACTATAAAATATTTTCAAACCCTATTTGTGAAAATCCCTTCCAACACCGTAATGGGAGGATGGATGGGCGAGTATGCCTTGTAAGCTTAATTGAAAAAAAATCTTTTATCTTGAGCATATAATGGGTGGAAGGTTATGAGTTATATACTTGATCTCAATTGGTATTTTCATTTTGTATATACTCATGTTTTGTTTTCTATATATGTATGCTTCATAATTTCCATAATATCAATTATTATTGGTATTTTCATTTTCATACATATATATGATTTATTTGTGCAATAATCTTCAATTGGTATCTATTGATTGTAATTGGTATCAAATAATTTACAATAATTTTCAATTGGTATCAATATGATTCTATTTTGATTAAAAAAATTCAAAATTTGTAATGGTTATTTACAATTGGTATCTTAAAATTTGATTGATTTACAAGTGGTACCTTTAAAATTTCTTTTATATGATATCTTAAAATTTGATTACAAGATATCTCAAAATTTGTTTTATTGAGAAAAATTCAAAATTTTGTTTTTAATATGGAATTTTAAAAATAAAAATGTTTTGATTTGTATTGCCTATATGCAAGGAAAGCTTAACATCTCTTCTACATATATATTCATGTTGAGTGTATCTTATATTGAGGAGCTTGACAACTCTTCTTTATGCGGTACACGTGTGTAGGGGAGCTTCACATCTCCTCTTATGCATTGCATATTATGTGTTATGTGAATTAGGGCTTGTCATCCCTCTTTCATGTAATGCAGATATGTAGGGAAACTAACTTAGCGTCTTCCTCTTCATGAATGTATATCGCATATATCCTTTATTGATTTGTTTAATGTCACCCCTTTTATTGATTTTTGCTTTTGACAAAAGGGGGAGAACATTTTGTTTTTACTTTAACCCCTTTGTTGATGATTGACAAAAAGGGGAGAAGTATTTGAGAAGTATTTAGTATATATGCATGTTTTCCTTACTTTATTCATAAAGGGGGAGAATGATTTATATTTATGCATATATGTTTTGTTTTGCAAATAGGAGAAAAAGAATTTGATGAGTTTTATGCTTGATTGGCATGTTTATCTCCTTATATTTGCATACATGTTTATGTTCTTCATTGCCATATTTATTGTTTATTGTGATGCATGAGTTAAGGGGGAGCTTCTTGAAGCTTTACTTTAATCCATGCATATATAATCTCATGAGTTTTGTCATCATCAAAAAGGAAAAGATTGTTGGCCCAAAGGCCTATCACTCTAGTTTTGATGATGATCAACTCATGTAGTTATAGTACTAATGATCTTGTGTTTATTTAGTTTCAGATTTGTGATCAAGATCTTAGTAGGTGTGTAACTTCAACAAAGGATTTAAAGTCAAGTTTTGGAGCTAGCACAGTTTGATTCAAAAGCTTGTGCATCAAGACCACATCAAGTAATCAAGAGGAGTTTAGCTCTATGGATCGTGTTTGGACCAAGTCAAGAAGATGTGAAGACTTCAAGTGAAGACCTTCAAGATCAAGACTTGTGTCTAGGTTTATTTTTATAAGATTTTGTTTTTAGATAAAATGTAAAGGATAGAATAGTGGTGGATTGCTCAAGTATACCATATACACACACACTCTTGATTTACATAAGTTTTCATAAAAGAATTTTTATTTTGGAAAAATACAAAAGAGTTTTCTTTTAGAAAAATATCGGTTTGGTTTTTGGAATTCAAGTTTATATATTTACCAAAACCATATTTAGAGTTTAATGTCAAAAACATAGATATTTCACCATGTATGTATAGTGGATCATATCCATACACTCTATGCTTAAAAGAGTTTAAAATATCTTGATTTTGTATTTGGAGAAGTTTTGGAAAAATCAATTTTGAGAAAATACAGTTTTCGTTTTTAGCCAAAATTTTCTAGTTACAAAAATAGTTCAAATTGTTTGTAACATGTCTTGATTTTATTCAAGCATGTTTGATTATCAAAGTATAATATTAAAACTATTTTTGTAGATTTTTCATGATTTTATGGGATTTTATTTAAGCCAAAATGACCAACATTTTAATCCCTAAAACTGACCTGTCTGGCTTCTGCCGGTCGACCGGACCGGTCGACCGTGCTTGAAGTCGGTCGACCGGGCCGGTCGACCGACGTGCAAAGAACGTGCACGCCAGGACTGCTGGAGGGCCGGTCGACCGACCTGGTCGACCGCAGAGAGCTTCTGCTCTCTGGAAAGCTCCAGTCGACCGGGCCGGTCGACCGGCAGAGAGCTTTGCTCTCTGTTCCAGTGCCACGGTCGACTGGCCGGGTCGACCGCTGGCTCAACGGTCAGAATTCTGACCGTTGGCCGGTCGACCGGGCGGTCGACCGACAGGCCAACCTGGCTCCCAACGGCTAGTTTTTCTAGCTCTATAAATTGGGACTTTTAGGGGCTGTTTTCTACAAGATTTTGAGAAGAGTTTTTGGCTAGTTTGCATATCCATTTAGTGGTTATATCCACATATTTTAGAGCTACATTTCCAAATCAAAAGAGAGTTTTTTTCAAGAGTGTTTAAAAGTGATTCTTGAGTTTTTCCTCCACCATTTCAATCCTTGTTTTTCTCACAAACACTTGAGCAACCTATTGACATATTCATTCTATAGGAGTGTTATTGTGAGATTGTTTTTAGGTGATCAAAGAGTTGTGATCACCAAAGACTTCTTTCTTTGCTTTGAGGAGGCGGACGTATGTGTTCGCGTTGTTTTGGGTTCTAGTGAGAACGGTGTTTGAGGTGCGGCCTCGGCGAGCTTGTGGGCTTGCGGGTGTACGTACGGGACTAGAGAGTCCAAGAGTCTAGTGGGAACTCCTTGTAGGTGTTGCGGCACCGAGTGATCCGGTGGGATCGGTTTATAGTGGAAATCCTTCAAGTGTGAAGGCGGGGACGTAGAGCAAGTGTGCTCGAACCTCGAAACAAATCTCCCCGTGTTTGCGATTGCTCACTCTCTATCTCTTACTCTTGTTTATATCTTGCATGCTTTTATTGCTTTCCTCTTATATGCTTGATATATATTGTGAGCTTAATTGTTATATGCTTGGGGATTGTTTGCTGACACTTGTATTCAACCAAGAGAGCCAACGCGGCACCTCACTCTTATTTAGAGGAATCTTGAGGAGTTAGTCCAGAGCCCTTCACGGGAATTCGGCTACACTCTTGTGTTATACTTGGTGTTTAGTTTAATAAGTTTTTAATTCTGCATTTAGTGACCATAAGATTAGCCATCACCTATTCATCCCCCCCCCCTCTAGGTGATTTACAGTAGATTACTTGTTTAGGAGTCGCCTCATGTCTGCTGTAGTGGACATTTGCTTCTGGAAAAGCTTTCCAATATCGACGTTTGGGCTGAAGGAGTATTTGTATTTCTTTTAAAAAATGTTCACATGGGAATGTGACACAATCTTGTATTACTCATGTTTGTATTTGGAATGAAAATTTCTGTATAAATCTTACCTAATTTATTTTATCATCTGTTTGTTTGGAATCTACTGTGTCTCCTCAGAGTGCTTGTCTTCGACTCTGGGACATTTGACTTGGCGTGTGGTTGGTTTGATATGTTTGTTGTGTTTCCGAGTGGGGGATAATTCCATCAGTGGTACCTGTAAATATAATCTTCCGAGTGGGGAATCCTAACTGCGAAGTTGGGCGTCGAGAGGGGAAAATCTCTGTTGCGGAGTCGGGATCGTATGTGCCTCAGAGTGGGGGAAATGCCATCAGTGAAGCTGAGCTCATAGTAGCTTTCGAGCGGGAAAAATCCCATCAGCGAAGCCATGATTCTCGGGACTATGAGAGGGGAAATCGTATAGCAGAATTAGGCTTCCGAGTGGAAAAAATTCCATCAAAGGAGTGCGGAGGTGGTAGGGCTCTAAGTGGGGAAAATTCCACAGCGGAGGGATGATGCGCATACGAACATGCAATGATGTAACATTCGTACACACAGTGTTAGATGCATAAATAATAAAAGGGGTAAATCAGATTGTATTTACATGGCTTCAGCCCTTATGAGAGTAGTCTGTCGAGGGGATAATCCAAACAAGAAAACTCTCTTAAATATATTTGTGGCCCACATAGTCGTTGTCCGTGTATGTACAATCCGAGTTGTCCCAAATGAACATTTAAATTTCAAGCACACATAAAGCTGAATTAAGGTGTTACCTGATGTTTCTTCCTCAGGAGAGTGTTCGGTCCATAACCACTTTGGACTAGCATATCAATGGCATAATCCAAATAAGAAAACCCTCACACATATATATACACCATATGTCACGAGTAACCATAGTCCAGAAGACCTGCAAAAAAGGGTCTGAAGTGGGACGCGTCTACTCTGAGTTGGGGCCCCAAATAAATTAGAATGATGATCCGGTACTTCTAAGTGGGAGTAAACCCAGCAGTGGAGTTGACCTCCGTGTGAGAAGAATCCCATAAAGGAGCTGGCTCACGAGTAAGGAAAACCCCATCATCGGAATATGAAAGCTCCCGAGCAGAAGTGTTCTCCGCATCGGAATATGGCAGCTCTCAAGTAAGGAAATCTCATTTCAGAAAATGAAAGGAATCAGAGGAAAACTAAAAAATATCTTGCTCTCGCCGCTGTGAAGAAGATAATCCAAATAAGAGACCTTGATATGTATACCATATGTCACAAGTAGCTGCCAGAAGACCTGCAAAAAAGGGTCTGAAGTGGAAATGTCACCCAATGACAGTTTGGATGCGTCTACTCCGAATTGAGGCCCCAAAATAAATTGAGTGACGATCCGATACCTCCGAGTGGGAGTAAACCCAGCGATGAAGTTGACCTTCGTGTGAGAAGCATCTCACAGTGGAGTTTGGCTCCTTATTAGGGTAAATCTCATCATCGGAATATGAAAGCTCCCAAGCAGTGTTCTCTACATCAAAATATGGCAATTTTCGAGAGGGGAAAATCTCATTTCAGAATATGTAAGAACCTGTTGGCGTGTGGGGGAGGGGGGGGGGGGGGGGGGGGGGAGAAGAAATTGAAAAAAAAAATATCCTGGTTCCGTTGCTGTGAGGAGTGCCCAATCATCTGACGAGGAGTGCAACGTTTTCTTTTCGACCGGTACAAATTCGTAGCAAAGAATAAAATTTAAAGAAATTAACAAAAATTGTTTTTCATGAATACCCTACTAATCTAGAATAGCTCAAAGAGTCAAAAGAGGGGACAACGTAAATTAGGTGATCGGTACTACCGTACTAAACGAAAATTCAGCAAAACACCCTTTTTTGGTTTGTTTTTTTTTTTTTTTTTGTTTTTTTTGATAAATACAAACAATTCACATCAAGGTCAAACTCTGTCTCCTGAAAATTACTGAAAGAAAATGACGTCACCAATGACCGATTACCAAACTCGAGCACTTTAATTATTAATTAATAGGCGCCCAAACCACGTGATCACCTTCCAGAATCACGTGACATTAGAAAACAAAAATAAATAAAAACGCAAGAAATTCTTTGACCGTTAGATCTAGTTCAATGGAGTTCAACATGGTACAGACGGCATAATTTACTTTTAACAAATAATAATAATAATAATAATAAAAAGAGGTTCAAAATATCAATCTCTTACCTACTTTCCATTATTGGTTTCTAAATTTTGTCGATTCCGTGGTTAAGGAGTAGGTGAAGGGCGTTGAGGGCGTAAAATCAAGAAAGCAGCCGCTGAATTTTCTGGACTAATTCATTTTGTCCTCCTCTGATCGCTCTTTTTTGAGGTATGATTTTGCTTTTGAACTTTAGTAGTAGAACATTGTTGAATCTGGTCTTGTTTCTCTTGAATCGTGATTTGAAAGAAGTTAATTAGTTCTCGGGTTTGATCCGAGAGTTCTTTGCTGCATGTTATTGGGTTGGAAAAAGCTTGCATCTTCTCAAAGATTAAAGCTTTGGGGAGTTGAGTTGAATTCTGTGTAGGTGAAGTAGTTAAATTGATTTCTTTGTGTGCTGTTATAGTTGATGCAGTCGATTTTTTGGGGGGAAAATTTGCAGTACTATTTCTGAGAAAAAATTCACCGTAGTGGTTTGTGCTAATTCTGTGTATCTTGATAGCTGTGGTGTTTAAATTTCAGGAAAAATAAAAAGCTATCAATTTTGAGTTGCGCAGGTAAGTTGTAATTGCTACTACATTGAATTACTCACACAGGCGTGAAAATAATGGAAAGGATTGCTTTTGTGTCACTATAATGGAGGACAATACCTGCAACAACACGAAAAGAAAAATTTCTGGTGGGCAAACCCTTCCTTTTCCTTGTTATTTTTCTGTTTGTAGTTGTTTTAAGGTATTTGGAATATGCTGCAATTTATATTACAGTGCTATATATTGTTCCATGTTAATCATAATATCATATTATATCTGCAACTTTAAAAGTAATTATGGGAAGACTATTCTTTTGTGGTCTTGATCCATTGCCTTCTTGTTGATTGACAATAGCATATTACTTCTGATACTGTTTGGTGTGCAATGTTTTACTTTCCCTTGCAAAACTGTAGAAGTAATGTTTATTGCTGAACAGTGCAGATCCTCTACTTACATAAGAATTCTTCATACCCAAGCAATTTGAAAAGTAAAGTAATATCCTCGAACCTGAGGTAAAGCAAGATTAGCCATGTCAACAGGCTCAAATTGTTCATCACCTTCACCAAGAAGAAAACTCCTTTGAGAGAAACAGCTTAAGGAGTGACTCTTTGCCGAGCCCCGAGATGATATATTAGAGACTGGTGCCTCTCCATGTTGTGCTTGGTGCTTCTGGAGATCTGGCAAAAAAGAAGACATTTCCAGCACTCTTCAACCTTTTCCGGCAGGTTTGTCAGAGTTCACCAAAGAAAGAAATTTGATCGTAATCCTGTAAAATATTTGTTATCTTCTATTTAATTAAACAAACATATTATCTGAACAATTCAAAGCGACATAAAACTAACATATTATTTGCATATTGACCAATGGAATTATTTTATCTCTATGTATTATGCATGCCACTGGATTCTAATTTCTAAAGATATTACGACCACCATATTAAGGCAAGAAGACTGGTTTGAGACAATTAATTGTGTAAATGCTATCTATTGTTTCTTCTCCCGATCCTTTGGTTTTTCTCTTAATGGAAACTTATATTGTCATTTTCCAAGGGTTTTGTAGATTATACTCCTCAAATCTTCTCTATTTAGAAAAATACCCTTGAAATCAGGATATTGCCAATTTACCTCTCAAATCTTCTAGGTCTTAAAATTTTAGACGAAATAAGGTTATATTGCCCGTTATGCTCTTCTACTTTCTTCTTAACTCCCCTCTTCTTTATTGTTTTTATCTATTTCATTTTGACCTACCGAATTGTCCAAACCCAAAATTTATCTGCCTTCTTTTTCTTCTCCCATCTCTCTCTCACCCATAATTCCAACTAAAATTCTCTCAAACCTCACCTCAAAATTTTTCTTAGATTTTTGAATAAACGTCCATGAAACTGATATTTTACGGGCTTCTCAATCAATGTCAACATTGTTAATGGCGAGGTTGGTGGTTAGGACGTTGATGATGATGAAAGAAATATGGATGGATTTGATTTTGAGTGTGAAAATAAGAAAAATGAGAACTCTATTTTTAGAGAGGAATTCTTTCTTTTTTTAATGAATTTTACTGACAATTTTTTTATAGAGAGAGAGAGAAGTGGAGGGGGGAGTAAGAAGGAGAAGATATGGGTTGTAGGATTAAGTTGGGGAGGGCTTAATCATTTAAATAAGGGCAATTCAGTCATTTTTATAAGAAATTAGGCAAGTTAATAGATCATAAACAAATATTCTCTTTTTACTCAAAGAAAAGAGTGATGGAGGCGAGGTAATTTTAAGATTCATAAGATTTGGAGGTTAATTGGAAATATGAAAGATTTGGGGGTTATATTTTCAAGTAGAGAAGATTTGGAGGGTACATATCCAAAATTTTTTTTCCAATTGCAGCATGTGTTGGAAGTTCTTCGTACAAGATACAACCGCATCGTCCCAATTTTTTTGGGCTGGTTGCATGAATCTTTTTCTCCATCTAGAATCTTTAAATTGCCATTTCCTCACTCTGCAATGTGTTTTTTTATAAGGATTCTTTCCTTAGAGATCTAACAGAGTTCTAAGCTGGTTACTAACCCTGAGTGTTGTTGATGTAAAACTTGGATTGCAATCACCCTCAAGCAAGGAACTTAGGGTTTAAAATTTGGATTTAAGAAACTGGATAGAATTTTGGGTTTCCACCCCTTGCACGTGCTTCACACCCAAAGCTTAAGAGCAAAGAAAACTTAAGAATTTAACTAGAAATTTGTGAAAATTTTAATCATTCAATAATAATCCCAAAGAGAAGTCTAGGGGTCTTTTATAGGTTTTACAAAAAGATACTTTTAGGAAATAACCGATGTGATACTAACGCGCACATAAAAATAACACTTACTAAAGCAACTAAATAAAATAAAACATGTCTAAAACCAAAAGACTGCAACACGTCGCTTTTGGATCTGGAATAGACTTGATCGAACTGTCTTCTAAGCGGGTGATGTTCTCATCAATTCTCTCGAGGTGGGAATAACTCGACCCTATCGAGTGTGTGGTGGAAGCTGCTGCCGGC